>MPNW01000220.1:159184-277989 GCA_011800805.1 Hirudo medicinalis | reverse complement strand
ATGGGATTGAATTGTGCAATTGAATGCACATATTCTAAGGAAAGTACTTGGTTGATTGATTGAAGAACTGACATCGAAAGGACAAACGTTTTTGTTTGTGTTCATTCGATTTAAGTTTGGACTCGGTTCGTAATTAAGACAATTCATTTGTGTCCATTTATTGTTGTCTTTTGCTTTTTGTTTTTTTTTTCTTGTTTTTTGTCTTATGTTTTGTTTTTTTGTATTGTCTGAGGATGAGACTTGGCAATCATTTTATCCAGCTGCAATACAGCCGAGTTTGACTTGGAATAAAATAATAATAATAACAATAATAGTAATAATAATAATTCATTATTAATAATAATGGCTGGCAGAAGAAAGACGACCAAGTGCAATTACATTGCATTCGCCGACGATCTGGTTCTAATGTCAACGACGGACATTGGAATGAAAAGACTGATGGAACAATTAGAGAGTGTAATGAGAAGCACAGGACTGAAAATGAACATTGTAACTTCTGTTCTCAATCAGAGCTACAAGATATGGAGGGCTCACAGAAGAAAAAGAACCACATCGCTGGTAATGGTAATGGTAATAATAATATTATTATAATGGTAATAATAATAATAACAAAAACAATAATAATTGTAATAATAATAATAATAATAATAATAATGAAAATGATGATGATAATAATAATAATGATAATGATGATGATAATGATGATGAATAACAACCTTGCAATTTGATGTCTTCTCCTTCAGCAAGCACCTTCGTCAATGGTTGGTGCAAAGTCTTCAAAGAATCGTAAGTTGTTTCTGATAGGCTGCTCAATAAAAGTAAAATTGAGTTATCAAAAAAGTCCTTCAACATCCTCACAACAGCAGCAACAACAACAACAACAATATGCTCGTATTTTTGCCCAGTAAAACGTTATAGAAACAATACAAGTAAGATGAAATACATATCGGTTTGTTAGCAAAATCAACATCATCAAATCAACAAGAACAACGACATCAACAAAATCAACAAAATTAGATCACCAAGCGTAGAAGATAGCTTGTGTGGAGTCCATGAGGACGTAGGTGTTCAACCGATTCGAGACTGCAAATAGGGAGAGCTTGGCTCTCAACGTCGTCATTGCTGGTAGGAGAGAAAATGGCCGCTCATTTTATTTTTGTCATCTTTTTGTCTTCGTATTTTGTCAAATTCATCGTCACAATTCATGACACGAGTATAAAATATATGAACAATTACGCTATCACCATAACGCCATAACACCTCGACAACATGTGCTCGTGTTCATCCATAAACACCAACAGACACTTTGAGAAGTACTTTGAGTGATGGACACAATTCAACTCATAGAGAGCCAATTTTGCCAGTTCTCTGTGGTTAGGGTCATAGTTAAGGATAGGGATGGGGTCGTATACCAAAACGAGGTCACCATCACATGGTTGGCTTTTGGCCGTCACTTGGCCAACATTCACACCAAGACATTGTAACATTGCAGACGTTAAGAACATCACATAGGTTTTTTATTGTTGCCATCTCAGTATCACAATCATCATCATCGTCATCGACATCATCATCATCACCTGCACTCGAAGTTGAAGCCTTAGAAGTTCCCTTCTGACGTGGATGGATGGTGAAGACCTTGGTGAACTGTTCACTGCACTTGAAGTGACCCGAACTGAATTGAGTAGAGGCGGCCAAGTAATGGCCGTGAGCTGTGAACTCGTCGTCCGAGTCTGACAGGCATTCTGGTAGTGGCGATAATGATGGTGGTTGTTACGGCGATGATGACAACATCATGACGCTCGGATATCTGAACCTACGGATGGCACTGTCGAGATACTGCAGCGATTATTCGAGCATCCAATTGCCATTCACTCACCGTGTCTCATGAAGGGAACCTTCTTTTTACTGTTTCCTTGGTGATCGTCGGCGTTCTTAGAATCCTTGGACCACTTGACATCCTCGTCCGCCTCCGCAATCAACAACGGATTGCAGAACTTTTTCTCCCACAAGTCCTTGAGGAGAAGTTTCTAGAAAGAAAAAAAATTTCTAAAGATGTATAAAACAGTAGATCCCAATCGCCACTGAAAAGAGTGCCAACGTCAACCTGGTTGATGAGGTGGCAGATTTTGTTGACGTTGTTCACGACCTCCCTGTTGACAGAGTCACATTTCACACCAATGCTTGCTGACTTGACCTCTCTGATAGAATGAACGATAAGGATGCGAATGATGAGGATATCATGCCGAATGATAAGGATACCACGTCGGGTAATAAGGATATGATGTCGGATGATGATGATATGATGTTGAACGTTATGGCATTATTATTTACATCATTAGTCATCAAGGACTTGTCACCTTGCCAGCCACTATTACGTGACCACTAACGGTGACCACACACACACAAGAGACATCATTATTATGGTAGAGATTCATCACCACTATTCCAGTGCCCAGCCATTAACCTGCAGTGGAAAAAGACAAGGACTCTATCCTCAAGGACTCTGAGTATCTGCCAGAAGTTTGGCACGAGGAGACGTCTGCGGACGGTTGAACTGTTGATGTTATCCACGGACATCAAGTTCCCTTCGTCATCAATCTCACTCCAGTCTGCATCATATCCACCTGTTGCATGGATTTTAATTTCTGATGATTGCAGTAGTTTAGTGGTGTAATCATAACTGTTATATTATAATTATGACCATCATAATATAATAATATCAGTAGTGTAATGGGCATAGGATAGCCAAAGTTCACAAACTCTTTCCAAAAATACATCAATAGTCTCAGACGATTTTATTGAGTTCAAAACTCAGCCCACTTTAGAATGACGTTGCGATCCACGAATAATATCTGAATTAATCAGAATAAATCAATTATCCCTCAAACCTGTGGTAATACTGCTGGTGTCCACAGCAGAGATCGGGGTATCCCTACCCGAGGTGTGCCTCGACCGATGGGGTTGCTGACCCCCGGTCTGATGTGATGCAGTTTTCCCCGATGTTCCGCTCGGAGAAGGATAAGTCTTATCAAAACTGGTCGAGCTCTGAGCTCTCTTGATCATGTGAACCTTGGTACTTGAGGTGCAGGCTGCCAAAGAAGTACAAACTGCAGAAGTGCAAGCTTCGTCCTCCCCAAATTCTTCCTCTCTTTCCTTAAGTTTTGCAGGTAGCAGGGATGTGGGCCCGATGCCGGCCATGCCCCCGTCCAAACCGGGTGGCCCACTGATCGGTCTGACGCGTTTCATATCCCCCGCATTGAGCGAAAAACCCTCAATCTTCTTGATGTAGCGATCGCCACTACTCGAAACAGCAACAAAAGCTTGAGACGTCAAAGTGGGAGGTGTGGCAGGACTGTCGTCGGCATACATGCTTATGGTCTGTGAAGAAGACACACACGACTTATTGGGCTGGTTCGTACTCATCGTGGAGCACGACATGCGTCGAGATTCGGGGCCTCCGCCGATTCCGGGGGCGGATGCCCTCTGATTGCTGAGGAAAAAAAGCTTGGTCCTCTTGGATTCGATCCAGTCCTTTGCCAGCTGACTTTTCCTAGGATCTTCTTCTTCATCATCACCAATGCCTCCAATGTTGGCCATCTTTGTCAAGTGGTGGTCCTTCTTTGGACTCATACCAGAGAGCATTATCTGGACGTTGGGATCGGAGCCCGTCGCAGAGGTTTCTGCATTTAACGGGGCGCCCTCGTCGTTTTGTTTCTTTGTCGTCGGGTCGGCCGATGAAGCAACGTCAGATACATCGGTGGACCTTTGCTCAGCTGCAGCAACGGGAATGTAAGAGAAAGAGTGTTCCTGCAAGCATTCATCCTCGACCGGCCGTCCGTCCATCGTCTCGGATTTCTGGAGGCCGGTCGATTCCAGGGATGAACTCCTGTTCTGAGAGAGGCTCTGTTGCTTGGCATTATGGATGTCTTGCAGGGCGTTGGTGAAATCCCGGAGGTTGTCCAAAGGCATCTCGGACACGTAGGGCTTGCAGAGGTAGTAGTAGCCGCCCGACTTGATCAGTTGGAATTTTTCTGGCTTCAGTTTATCTGCCTGATCCAATTTCATTTTCTCAAATTGCTGAAAGTGTAGAAATTAGTGGGATCGATTCATTTGAGAAGTTAGATAATCATTTGAAAATGGCAATTATGATTACAATAAACATGAGGACAGTGCAACCATTTATTTGATTATTTGATCAAAGTCCGTTGCATAAATAAGATGGTTTGGACTACCAATCTTAGGAGATTGTTCGCACCTCTATAAAGAGAGAAAGGCTCTTCTCTGGTCCGAAGACGAACTGCAGAACGACCTCCGAGTACTGACACATCTTGTGCTTGCTTTGCGACACCCTGATGTGGTTGGTGACCCTGTCCAGAGTCCCCTCGGTCACGGGAAACACCGATCTCAGCGAGGAGACTATCTCGTCGTTAAGCAGCCAGATTATCTGAGCGAGTGCAACGTTGTCGCAATAATATTTACAGATAAGGAAAACTGCTTTTTCGAGCATTAAGATAAGATAAGCTAAAAATACATTTTAATGACTTTCATAAACTTGTATAAACTTGCATCAACTGGCATATTGTCAGTTCAGCTCTTGAAACCCATTTCACAAACTTCATTCATTCAATGATCATCATGACTCACCAGGTTCCTACAGACTAGTACGAGCAGCTGCTGAGACTTTGGCAGGTGGGCCAAATTGTGATGTCTAGTTCCTCTGAGCAATTTATTATCGATTTAACATTGTTTTAAACTAATGTAATTCCATTCAAATATTTTACTTTGATTTTAAATTTAACTTATTGCATCTCGAAGCTTGCAAAACCAATCAAGGGTCATCCTTATGGAAATGGATATAACTACGACTGCATTACATCACGAAAGAACTAAATCCGAACCTCCCCTCTTCCTGGTTGTACTCGTCGTACTCGTGTCCGTGGTAATGAACGTTTTTGTCCGAATCGGAAACTCTCAGAGACGTGATGCCGGCGTGCGAAAGGTTTTCACTGCTACTGCTTTTGTTTCTCTCCCCACTCCCGAGGACCCCACGTCCAGGGCGTCGGAAGGACACTGCAGATCGACCCCCCTACACATGTCGTCTTCTTCCTCTTCTTCCTCCACGTACTCATCCTCGCAGTCTGAACTTCCCGTCTGGGTTGATCTCTGGCTGCTGCTGTTGATGGAGGTCAGTCTTGAGTAGCAAGGCCGATCCTTCATGGTGCTGAGGTCCTCGACGACACTCAGGGACAAGCAAAGGATATCCAGAGTCACCTTGAACGATGAACCGTCGAAGGGGGCATCACCCATCTCTTGTAAACAAGCTCTCAGGTCAGCTGGTAGGAATTGAAAGTTTTTAGTGGAAAATTATTTAGTAATTCTTTTTGAACAATTTGAACATTATTTATACTTATTCATTATTTTAATCCACTTCTAATACGAATCCACTAGATTTAGTCTAACACAGCCAATTGTCATTGCTGTCAAATAGTGATCGAGCAGTCACCTCCACAGACTGGAAGGGAGTCAACCTGAGAGCTGAAGAACTTATCTCCAGATCTGATAGAAAGAGTCAGGTGGAGGAAAAGAGGGTGGCACAACTTGGCCCCTTGTAGTATCCTCTCCAGCTTGGCATATTCCTCAGAATCAGCTGACTCGTTGGAGGAAACATTGCTCAGGACGACCTTTGTGCGAACCGATTCTTGTTTATTATTGGCGGAATGTTGGTGAGGAGTCATGGCAGATGATGTCGTTGTGATCATCAGTGGAGTTTTTTTAGTGTACTGGTCGTCACTGGCGGTGGAGACTGCCACTGTTGCGCTATTGCTGGGAGTGGTGTTTGATCCTCTGGGGATAACAGGAGAATGTTTCATCTCCACGAAAGGTTTAAAGCTGTCCTCTATTCCTGATTGGTCCACTGAGACACCAATCACTGGAAGAATAACGTAGACTCAAATAGTACAACAAACGAAATTATTTTTTAAAAACATTATTTTTTAAAAAGTTGACAGTCAATAATCGCAAGATGTTACATTTCTCTGCAGCTTCGGACAGGCTGTCATCATCGTTGTCTTTGAGATTCAAACTCTCCTACAATAATAATATTATTATTAATAATAATAGATCATTCAATTACTCACCAACTTGATAATCATACGATTCCAGGATTCGGCCAAACTTACCAGGACTTCTCTGTGCTTGGTCGTCTCACAACAGAACAAACATTCCGGGTGAGATGAGACAGGGTAGAAGTAGGGAGAGATGATGTCCAAAAATCGGCTCTTGACGGTCGCACGAAGAGACTCGTAAGAGTCGCACGAGTGGCTTTCCAGGAGTTTGTTCAACGTCACAAGAGGAGAACTGCTACCGACGCTAATGACACAAAGAGGGTAATTTGAGAAAGAATTAGAGTCAAGTGAGTGAGCGAACCGACGGACGAACAAATAGGGAACAGTCACCTTTCCCCATTTCCGGATTCAGATTCCTTGATCTCACCCAACGAAGGTGCGATGGCAGCGGCGACCGGGGTCGTGCCGGCAGCCGTGGCCGAATAATTATGAACCACTAAGTCGCAAGCTGCCTGCATGAACTTGCAGGAGTTCTTAAGAAACTCGGTGATGTCGATCTCGATGGGTTGCGACTCCTCGCAGATGTTGTAGATGGCGGCATTGATGTCCTTCTTGCTCACATTCTGTCCGCTCCTCAGACTTTCGTACATGGCTACAAAAGGTACGACGAAGGCGATGAAAAGCGACGACGCGCAAACTCGCAAATCGACTCCGCCGAAGACGACGGTCGATGCGTTCACCTGAAACGAAGCAACGGAGATAAGTCTCGGACACCAGGGTGGAATGTTGTTTAAGGTCCTCCTGATTCTTGTAGAGGTCGTCGCCCGCCCTGCGCCACTTCTCCCTGCTCGAGGTGCTCTCGCACTCGCTGACCTTTCGATTCGAACTGATGAGGCAAGTCATCTTCTCGGGAGACTGAGAGAGGATGGACGACTTCTGATGGCTGCTGACGAAATCATCCTGAGAAGACGACAGATTAAATCGTTCATTAAAAGCGGTCGGAATTTCCGAGGTTGCCTGAAAGACACTCCACTTTTAATTTGACGATAAGGACAAAAATAATTTATCACTTCGTTATTCATTGATAAACAACTTAATAATACCTCGAACGTTAAGTCCTCGTAGAGGTCGGGTATTTTCTGGGTGGTCCTTAGATTGAGTAGCAGGTCCGAAAAAGTGGTCGTCGAACAATTGTAAACGTAGACGGGCAGGACCGGACCGCACCAGTAATTGGGAGGTTGTTCGGGTATGAAGGTGATTTCGCTCCTGGCATCTAATCCGGGCGCGGCAAAGGTCACGCCCTCCTGGCCTGTTGATCTTTTGAACTGATGCTTTTGGGTTGTCGATGATGCGAAGTCCGAACTATGATGTCTGGATGTCTGTCGCAGTAAAAATTAATTATTTTAAAATGTTTCTAATGAAACTGCCACATTAGCAACTGATAAGCATCCCTTGACAATAAATATAATGACCTCGAGCGATGATTGCCTGAACATGTTTGATCCATCCTTCGTCGATGCCTCGTCTTCTGCGTCGTCGTCGAATGTAATTTCACCGGGAAGACTGCAAACCCGACCGCCACTCTTCGCGTCGGGGCGTTCGTCTCTGTCCCCGTCCTTACTTCCCTTCCTGCTCTCCCCGGAGCCGGAACCCCGGTCGTCCTTGGCGTCGCTGCCTCTCTGACTCATTTGTTCCACTTGGTTCAGTTTGAGGACGTCGTCATATGTGGCAGGGACAAGGGTGATGATGAGATTTTGCTGGGGATGCATCATGTTCATATTGCTGCTGCCCCCACCTTGGGCACTGATCGGGAATGTTGTTGTTTGTTTAATAATTATTTATTTAGTTAGTTAGTTAACCGATTATTATAATTTATATTATTATTATTATTATTATTATTATTATTATTATCATCATCAGCTAACTTGCAAAAAATTAATTATTTACTTTGAACTTGATGATTTCATCAGTCTGAGGTAGCATTTCCACTGAGCCACAGAACCAAAGTCAGGCATTTTATGGTCTTCACCACATCCAGCCTCCCCCTTTAGGGGAGATGCTGGAGGTCCTCCCTTAGAAGACTCCCCTTCTTGACTCGACCTGGCCATCTTTATCCCTGGAATCGATCCTTCCGAGCTGTAGCAGAAGGGCAGAGGTCGTAAGGAAAAATCACGTTCTCTGGCTTTGAGGGACTTGATCAGTTCCTGGCAATCACGTGCCGAAAGATTGAATTCTCTGATGTGGAGTCCTTTGAGCTGCTCGTTGAAGAGCAGGACGACCAGGTTGTTCGGGCATATCGCTCCTCCGAGTTTCAGGTCAGAAAAAGGGAAAACACTGGGAGAACTCCATGGTGTGTCTGAATAATCTAGTGATGATGATGATGATGATGATGATGATGATGGATAAAATAATGTGTTATTTATTTTACCTATTTATTGAGGTAAATAAATTTCTTATGATACAATGCAATGCAATACTCAATACAATATAATGCAATACAACACTCAACACAGTATGATGAAATGTAATACAATACTCAGTACAATACAATTCAATGCAATGCAATACTCATACATTACACAATAATATATAATAATACAATATGATGCAATACATTGCAATATGATACTCAATACAGTAAAATGCAATACATTACCCAATACAATACAATGAAATGCAATACAAAGTAATACAATACAATGCAATGCCATACAATCTAATAAATGCAACTAAGAGAGAGTAACCAAATTATAATACACTGCGCATATACAGGAGTAAATGGCCAACATAGCAGGAGGTATATCAAGGAAATATATATATATATATTATCTTACAAATTACATCTTCAAGTGAGTTTTTAGTCAAATTATGACTTTAAATTATCTTTAAAAATATATACATATATATATATTTATATATATTTTTTGAATAATATATATATATATCTCACATTGCATAGAAACTTACTTAATAAAATGACATTGTTCTGTTTGTGAATTGGTAGCTTTATTTAACCTGCTTGTTAAGTTTTTTTTTATTTATTGTTGTACTGTGATACATTGCTACTGTTATACTGTGGTACATCACTACTGTTGTACTGTGGTACATTGCTACTGCTGTACTGTAACACTCACGTTTTCAAATAAATTATGAATAAAAAGACCTTCACTGAAAAGGGAAAAGGTCAACTCCACTTGTTGACATTTCATCGTCAGGGCGATGGGGTCGAATGGAAAGGGCACGTGGTCGATGTGATGTTCCAGGTGATTGGTCGACGCCATCGGTTGCCACGTGACGTTAGGCGATGATGATGAATCGAGGAAATAGCGGGTGTTGTGATGCGTTCTGGCCGACACATTCTGACTAGATCTGGAACAATGATGATGGCGATGATGTCGGTCAAATAATAAATCATAAATAATAGTTACTTATAATTCGAGCATGGTAATGAGAGTTCATGAAAGACAATAAGGTAATCCTAAGGCCACTTTTCATTGCCATGGCCTAATATACCAAGTCATCATCCACATCATGATCACACTTCCATTTTGCATAATTATCAATACCATTGAAGTTAAGATTGCTATTGTCATCGCTATCATAGCTGATCATAAACACAAATCATAACTAACAACTCAGTCTTGAAGGGCAGCATGGCCTCAGGGTGTTGACACACATGCACAAGTTTCTCGAGGGTCACAAAGGCCGAAATGCACTTCCTGTCTCTCGAGTAGATCTGAAATGAATCGTTCATTCATCCATTCATTCATTCAATCATTCACCATCATCAATAATCATGAAAGTTATCATTAATGTAATAATTTATTACAACATATTAATGCAACAATCAATTAATTAATGTCTTACTGCTTGTGGAATCTGATTGTACCCCAGTCCAATGAAGTTTTTTATTTTCGGGTTTTCCCCATGAACCACCCCCGACTGGGGCTCCACCCAGCATTCCATTATCAAATGGACTCCTTCTTCTCTTAACAAACTTGAATGTGATTGGCTAGACTCTGCAATGGGGCCCTCTGATTGGTGGCTGTCGATGTAAGAAATACTTGCTTGCTTATTTTTTCTATCACTTTGGTTTAAGATATTGAAAAGTGACCTGTCGTTCCTGGTGCGACCAGTCAGAAAAGATGGAGAGAAGATGATGAACTGGACGATGCAGGTTGTTTCGCACACCTTGCCATTCGGTTCTTTCATCAGCATCTGACATTCGAGTGACTCATCCATAAATCAATGACCCGTGTCAAGAAATTAATTCACATAAAATAATCTATCTTAACATGGGATTTGAAAACCATGCTGCATCGCTCATCGAATCATTCAACCCTAGCACGAAACATCAACTAGGAAACATCACTTCGAATTCCGTAGCCATCCTAATGATGCCCTGAGAACAACCAATGAAGTGAAAGCCCTCGTCCAATCGAAGCCTGCAGAATAATTTATGTTAACTTAAAGAATTACACGATTCAAAGCCTTATTGATTGGAATGCAAAATGATCTCTGTAACTTTGCATGGCGAATGGTTTTAAAACTAAATCGGCCCTAATTTCGGCCCCGACCTGATGATGTTGTAAAGTATCCTGTCCATGACGGCGGTCGACACGAGAGGAGGGGAGGAGTCCGACTCCTTGAGCGACCACACCCACCTTTGATGGTACAGCAAATTGGAGATGGACGTCATCACGTTCGTTGCCATGACGGTGGCACCGAGAGGGTTGCCCTTCCTATAATGATAAGAATTATTCAGATCGATCGTGCGGCTAATGTAGTGGGAAAGTTAAAAATTTCCATACTCGTCCGTCGAGGGCACCAAATCCGTCTTGAGGAAGTCTTGTGGAACTTTATCGTATCTGGGGTGAGTAGTTGTTGAATGGATCATCAATAATTAACATCACATGATGTGCCAACAATATTGGTTAATAATTATAATAATACTTGCAATAAACACCTTGGAATGACATCAATAATTAACATCACATGATGTGCCAACAATATTGTTAATAATTATAATAATACTTGCAATAAACACCTCGGAATGACGGCCTTCACGACTTCTCAAAATAAAAGTACACCAAATCATCCACTACAAACGACGTCCACCGAGACGTCGGTCGAATCGTTGAGCTCACATAATCCGCTGCGACCGAATCATTCGACTCACATTATCTGGATCTTATCGATGGACTTCTTGAGCACGTGACAACAGTTCGAGGTCGCGCTCGAGGGCGTGCTGAGGGGCCGAAGGGAACTCGTCGAGGCCCCGTCTTCCGGGGAGCTTGCCGCCTTGAGCCCTCTGGACGCGTGGTAAGCCTGCATGGACGAGGTCGGATGAGAGGAGGCGTAAGACCGTGGAATCATCTTCGGGGGTTTCCTCGAATGGTGCAACTTTGGCATCGGGAGGACTGTCGATTGTTGGTCGATCCTCGTGTTGCTCAACTCCTGCCTCAGTTGGTTCATTTTCTGGAGTTCGATGAATGTGAAGGTCATTTAAGGTTCGTGACAATTTTTTAGTTTGACACAAAAAAAAACATCTTGTGCAGTCTATGTCCAACTTTAAATGTCGAAATATTTTGATAGTCAGAATTAAAATTGTAATAAATATTAAATAATATTACTTTAGTAAATAAAAAGGTGCTAATAAATGTCATATTAACAAAACAAAATAAAAGAGAAGAGAACTCTCAAAGTGGAACGATTTTTAAATCCATCGAATCCGAATTGAAACCGTCAAAGTTTTTACTGCGGCAACTCGATTAAAAAGATCGTCTGCTCCCGATCGACTTCCAAGCCTCTGCGATCAGCTGCAGAAATTTCCATCTTTCCAATCCTCACTCACCTCTAGCTGCCTCGAGAAGCATTTATCTCCGATGAATCCGACGTGGACGACCATGTGGCAGGTCCTCGATTCGACCTTGAGGACGTAATACGACACGGGGACCACCTTGTCGTTCGGACTGCAGTCGAAAGTCGACAGAGAACGGTGTTCGTTGGGAATCGGTGAAAATGTGAATATTTTAATTCCTCTTATTTGGTCAAAATTCACGACAGGCTCCATGAAAGACTTGACGAGCCAAATGAAATTCAAATAAACACATTAAAAAAAAACTGATTTTGATTTGCAATTGCAAATTTGCAAGTTAATTGTGATCAATTTTGCCCTTTAGCAGTTAAGATTGAAATTCAATTCATTAATTCATACATTCGCTCACTCATTCATTCGCTCCATGAACTCTTACCAATCAAGAATATGCAAGAACAAAGCCCACCTGTAGACAATTCCAACATAAGATGATTTATCAACGAGAATGAAGCTGGTGAATCTCTGCAGACAATGGAAGAAGGCTTCCTGGGCTCTCCTGCTGTGAGCCAATTTGGGAGCACTGCTTATTATGTGACGCGACATCGGTTCGTCGTGCTCCAGCAGGACCTCCACGGTGTGCACGTCGAACCACTTCTGCCAGTTGGTGACGTCCACGGTGGCCATCTGCTTCCAGAAGTGGTGAAATTCTGACGTGCTGGAAAGCGATAACGACGACATCGTAAATATTCGAAACGAGAACCTCGGAATCCACGAAACTTTTTATTCGAGCAAAGTCGCTTCGGCAACAACGTCTCACTTTGCATTAACAATCTCGGGGTTGGCAATAAACTCCTTCTGATTGGATGCATGAGGCAGTAGGAGGGGCTTGCCGGCCTTCAGGCCATCAGAGATCGTGAAGTAATTGTGGTTGCTGGCGAAGAGGCGCAGGTGTGCAAGAAGTTTGTCAGTCTGTTGAATGCTGGAAAATATGATGTTTACAAATATTGCTGCCGATTACAAATCGGTCAATAAATCATTGTATTGTTATAACCCTTCATTATCGGTAAATATCGGCGATCGATCAAAAAAGAACAACAAACAAATGGCTCTCACTTTTTGAGGAAGGTGAGACACCTCTTAAGGGTGGGCCTTGGGTAAGTGGACTTGAAATTCTGAGTCCACCTTGGCAATGAGGACATGTCCAGTATGAACCTGCTTGGAGCCTCCAGCCATATATCCAGGTGCATCTGCTTCCTGCATGCAAAATAAAATGATTAAAATGATTAATTAATTAATTATTAATTAATTAAAATATTAACTCAATGTTGGTGAAGAAATTGAAAGTGAAAGCAACTGACTCTTCGACTGATTCATTTTGGATTAATTAAGTTTTCGCAACAATTGCTTCTCCATTTTGTTTACTTTCTTCGTCGACTCGAAAATCTCAGCCAATAACAAGTTTCGACGCTCAACCGCAACGGCACGATGAAAGGTTACGAGGCGATAACGACCGTCGGGAAGTCGAATTACCTGGAATGTGGTCCTGCCCAGGTGGAAATTATCCTGTAGTGGATGTAGATGGAGTACCTCCAGGGATAGGAGAGGAGGATCACCATTCGTGTTTCGTCTTTGAACGATTAAACACCATGATGGAATGATTATTCACAACCATCATCACTCGACCAACTTTAATGACACGATTATGAACTTAAATTGTTGAACTGATAAATATAATTGTAGGTAACATCTTCCTCGTCATTGTCATCATCACCACCACCACTACCCCAATCATCATCATCATCATCATCATTACCATTACCATCATTAATTGCAAACTACTTACCTTCCTCCCCTTTGGTGATGGTAATGCTCCTGAGCAAATACCCCTCCTTGATGCGGCAGGAGACGAGTGCCATGACCGAAGAGGTGACTGTGAAGTTGATGAAGAATTGAGTTGCCAGAGGAACCTGCCAACTGTCCATACAGATGCTCTTCTCTAGGCTCATTTGGCTCAACTCTGCAGCACTGGAATCACAAGTGTTGATGATGATGATGATGACGGTGTCGGTGACGGTGATGGCGATGACGATGATCGTGATGTTATCCGTCACAAATCACTCGCTTACTCAGGTTCAATGGCCGAAAACAATCCCGGGTAAAGCTTGGGGCATCTGTAAAGGTCGCGACACAGGAAGCCCCTGTGAACTGCCGTGAGAGCAGGTTCTCCTGTAGCCACCTGGATGAACAGCAATAACGAGCCATCAAAGTGGGGTTATCTTCGATTAAGAGAGACTGTGTAACCCATTTCCTTAACAATTACAAAGTAAACAACTTTACTGAATAATAAGTGAAAATGAAAACAACCAAATTGCCTGCTGATCAAGCTTATCATTTAAACCTTAGGATTTTTTCATCACCTTATAAATGTATATGTTGTCATCAGAAATATTCCACCACTTTTAGATAGAACCATCATTGGAAGCAGTGACGGTGATGAGAATTATGATGATGTTGATGATGATGACGACGACGATGACGATGATGATGATGTCAAATATCACCAGCATTACTAACCAATCTCGGGACCCTGCTAAAGTACGTTCCTCCGGTAACCGTGGCGATGAAATGCATGAACTCCACGTTGGGTACGTTTCCAAAGAAATGCTTCTCGAAGCCGTCAAAAAAAGTCGGTGCCTCCTCGAGCTGTTCGTGATCGTGAGAAGACATGAGCGATCGAATTTAAAACTCGAACCGAACGACATGTTGCAATAAACCTGAACGAAGGAAATGGCGACGTGGTCGCACCTCAGCTGTTGAACCGTGATGTCAAAAGCAGACGAGTCGGGCATTCCCAGACACCCGTCGGTCAGAATGACGATGCCTGATCGGACGGAAAATCGGCAGACCGTCAAAGTCGTGCACTTTCGTGCCTTAAATGGCAGACAACGACGAGATTTAATCTAAAAACCGACCGGTAGCAGAGCTCTGACCCAACAGTTTGAGAGTGAGCAAGCACTGCCTCATCATGAGGATGAAGACCTTCTCCGACAACACGAGGCCGGCATTTCGGTCTCCGACGGGACTCGAGAACGACTCGCGTCTCTCCGACGGAGTGCGGTCGGGAGGAGAATCCACATCCTATGCACGCAAATAAATCAAAAAATAAAAGCAAAAAATATTAGTGTTATTGCTGTGAAAATGTTAGTATTGTTGCTGCACGATGATGACAACAACCGGTCGGATTTATTCTTTCAATCGAAGAAAAGAACTCGCCACAAGAACTACAGAAGCAAATCATAAAAACTAAATAAATAACAAATTACTTAAAAACAATCAACAAGAACTTCATCATCATCACCATCACCACCATAACCATCATCAGCAGCAGCAGCAGCAGTAGCAACAACCGAGAATAAAGAAAGTCTGACTCCAACCGCTCGATTGAATCCGATTCCATGCTCGAGCGACGTCACGTTGGCTTCGAAGGCAGCAGCCATGCTGGATTCAAAATCGTGAAGTTCCCTCTCGACTCCTCTGATCACGTCATCAATTGTGTCCAAAGAAAGGGTGCTACCGTGGACGATCACCTGACGATGATGATGATGATGATGGTGTTAGTGGTTATGATGATGAACGTGACAGTGATGATGACTGTGGTAGATTGATTGGAAAAAGGATATGGGGTTGACAAAGAAATTGATGATGACGATGATGATGACGATGACGATGAAGAACCTGTTTCATGAGGCAGGAGCTGATGCTGGTGAAGAGGAGGATGCTAAAGTGAATCTCGGGACACATCTGCTCCGTCGTCCCCGGGATGCAAAACTGAAAATACGAAACCGCATGATCCCCGGTGAAAGTAATACGATTCGCCGAACGACCGTCGACGACGTCCGCAACGGACGACCGAATGCACCGGCAGCTCGTACCGGTTTGGCCAGCGACTTCATGACGTTCTTCAGGGAGGTGCCGAGGGTCTTGAAGATGATCCCTACCTGATTCGAGACGACCCCCTGGAAGCAAAAAGCCGTTATGCTAACGAGGCTTTTTAATATTCGTCTCGTCGATGATCGCGACATCGAAAATTTCGTTACCATTTGCCGACGACATCACCATTTCTGCTGACAACGAGCTGAGGCCGTCGACGATCAATAACAGTTAAGCAATACTTATCTCAGAGATTATGATTATGGTTATTATTATTAATATTATTTATTTATTAATAATAATTATATTATTATTTAAATTATTTAATTATATTTAAATTATTATATTAAATTAAATTATTATATTAGAAGTAATAAGTAATTATAAGTAATAATAATAAGTAATTATAAGTATATTAAATAATAATAAATATAATATAAAAGCATAAATAATAATAATAAATATAATATAAAAATAAATAAATAAATTAGTAGCAGTAGCAGCAGTAGCAGTAGCAGTAGCAGCAGCAGCAGTAGCAGTATTATTAAAATAATTAGCATGCTTATTGATGGTGACTGAAGAGCACGAAGACACTAACAGGAGTGGCCAATGATGGATTGCAGTGCAGCACAAAGACTAGAGAGTACTTCTGAGATATGAAGGTCACCTGACATAAAACAAGAAATAAATTTGCTCATCATCATCGTAATAAGTTACATCCAATCATACGGCCGGCCATCTTTAACGACAGACTAAATTGGACGTTGCATGCAAATGCACATTACAGTTCATTAGAAGTAACCAACATTCGTTCTACCTGAGTGTCGGGCGCCAAGACGAGCGAGCCTCTCCATTCCGTGACGTTGTCGGGCTGAATGACCGAGAGGACTTCGAAGCCGTCGTCCTCGTCCGCTCCTTTCTGTTTGCAAAACAAAGATCATTACCGTCAATGCCGTAACTATTGTTGAAAAAATTCACAATATTATTTAGCCATTAATATGTTAATTTTGCTATCCTAAAACGTTTAATTGCTCCAAAATGTAGAAATGGTTTTCTTAATCACGATGGCGCAAGCAGTGTTTGGAACAATGCATCATGAATAAATTACTGAATAATTGTTTTTGCTGTGTACCTTCTTGTCCCTGGCTGCTATGACCTCGTTGAAGTTCCTGAAGTACCAACTGATCTGAGCATTCTTTGAGGGACAACCTTTCTTTGTCAGAACGTAGACGCACTTGGCAGGTAAAGCCTTTTGTGCACGAGCATTCGAATTTTGAAAGATATTTATAATATTTTTTAAAATGTAAATAATTGAAAGTTTGAATTCACACTCAGAAATTGAATTCAACTGCAGACCTGTTGGTGACTGGTTTCTTTCATTTTGCTGTCCATGTGTTTCCATACGTTAAAAAGGCATGTGAATAATTGGTGTTTATTGACTCAGTTTGTTTACAGGTAGATGGAAAACTTGGTGAGAAATAAGGTTAATGCGCAACAAGCCTACATGACAACGCACATCACCACAAAATATCGGAACACAAATTTTATAGGTTCAGCTCGCTACGATATTTTCTCAACGCACTTCTTCCCAATGTTTCTGTTGTTATTATTACATGAAGCTAGTCGAATTCACTAATAGCAAAAAGTAAAATGATATTAGAGTCAATTGAAAACTCAGGAACAAACTCCGGACTTGCAATACTGGTTCATGAAAAGTAACAGATATCAAAACCAAAACCAAAAGCGCACTAATCGAACGCGGTCCTCGCAATCATAGTAAACAGTGAAAAAGTTAGGGACCCATTTGGTTTTCACTAGTTCAATGTTTATTTTGGAAGCATTGTTTAAAATATTTATAGAATAATATCATGTATAATTCATTAAGTAAACACAAATTTTGAATTGTAGCAATATATTTTTTGTTATATAGTTATCGGTAACTTAGTAATTTATCATTACTAAAATTTAGAACTATTGAACAATGTCCAGCAATAAATGCTATTAGCTTAACAAAAGAAAAGAACAATAAACTGGGCTAGTGTTGATTCACGGGAGACAGTGTTGGCAGCTTGAATAGTATCGGTTTTTATAAAGTTATTCTTTAAAATCGTAAAGTTAGTATTTTTCTAATAAGTTTTCTTTAACTAAAGGATTGCTTATTAGTTGGAAAGGTGCGACGTCACAACACCTAAAACCTAATATTAATACTAATGCAGAAGCGCTGGCATGATGTCCGCGAAATATCTAAAGACTGCGCTTTCAAGGCTTTCTCGTCATCAGCTCATTCCAAGGGAGATCACAGGCTTCTATGGATTACACAAAAAAGTAGCTTTTCATTAAGCATTTCATGTAAAGGCATGTTATTATTTTTGTAGCAGACATCGTATTTACCTTAAAATGGTACTGAAGTTATTTTTGTACTTGTTATTCAGTTTTCTGGTGAATCGCAAGATAGGTCCATTGATGAGGATATACCAAGATTTGCAGGATGCAAATCAAAGTTTAAGGACATTCTCAGGTTTGTTCAACCAGATGCCCAAGAGGGCATTCCTGTCTACAGGGTCATGAACAGGCTGGGGAAGATTGTCAGTGAAGATGAAGATCCTAGGGTTAATTGAATGAATTATTGTTTACCACTTGATCTTAATTTATCACAACATTAAACTCCCTTTCATTGGGCAACCCAGCTTAGTCAAGAGACTGTGACAAAGATGTACAAAGACATGACCCTATTGAACTCCTTGGATCAGATCCTTTACGACTCCCAGAGGCAGGGCAGGATCTCCTTCTACATGACCAACTATGGCGAAGAGGGCACCCAGGTTGGTTCGGCTGCTGCCCTTGACCCTGAAGACCTCATATTTGCCCAGTACAGGGAGGCAGGTGAGACATTGGTAGAAGACGATTCGTTTGTTTTTGGTTTGGTTGTGGGACAGGAATGGGCATGATTATTATTAATTATACATTATTGTTATAATTCTAAATGGGCTTATTGTCAGCTTGTACTATCATTTTTATGTCTATAATCCCTAAGCTACATAATTGTAGCTATTAATGTTGTTGTATGTATTATTATTATTATTATTGTTATTGTTATCGTTACTGTTATTGTTATTATTATTATTATTATTATTATTATTATTATTATTATTATTATTATTATTATTAATTACTGTTATTAAGGTGTGCTCATATGGAGAGGATTCGGATTAGACGCCTTCATGGATCAGTGCTACGGCAACAAGGACGACAAGGGCAAAGGCCGCCAGATGCCAGTTCACTTTGGCACGAGGGAGCACCACTTCGTCACCATTTCTTCACCTCTGGCCACTCAAATGCCTCAGGGTTTTTACTTTTAAAAATTATTCTTGCCTTGGTAATATTTTCAATGGTATTCTTGCACGGATGTTGCAATATTGCATCGTTGTCACGACTGTCGTCTCAATGATTCTCAACGATTACGATTCCATTCATTCAGCTGCCGGTGCTGCTTATGCCTACAGAATGGCTAAGAAGAACTCGTGCGTCGTGTGCTACTTCGGGGAAGGCGCAGCTTCCGAGGGCGACGCACACGCGGCCTTCAACTTTGCTTCCACTCTCAAATGTCCCGTCATCTTTATTTGGTAATTCGTTCGTTTCGTTAACAACCCTGCAACGACCAGGAATGGAGAAAAAAAATTATCAAGTTGTTCTTGTTGCTTGCAAGCAATTTAATACGTTATATCCTATATGGCCGATGTTTCGAGCGTTCGACCGCTCGCCTCGCCGGTCCGAATCGAAGGCAAGGGCACAATGGTCGCAACCATTTCCGTGGCACCACCCGACGGTGGGGGCCGAGTTGCGAACACAATGCATTACGAACGTTGATGTAACTACCACATGCAGGAAGACCTGTAATCCAGTGATGCTGTATTCATTGCCAGAAGGGTTTTTAAGTTCTTACTGATTTTAATTACAGTCGCAATAATGGTTTTGCCATATCGACACCAACCTCTGAACAATACAGGGGAGATGGCATAGGTATGACTTTGTTTATTTCCATAGCTTCGTTCTAATATTTATTATAATTATGTTTAAATGGTTTATTATTATTATTATTATTGTTATTGTTATTGTTACTGCTATTAATTCTCGTGAATCATATGAAAACTATTTTGTATGACTAGGTATCTCATGTATAAGATATTTTGTATTTAGCCGATCTTTTGAGTTCCTTATGCATCCGAACAGGATGTGAAGGCACTTTTTAATCGTTCTACCATTTACATAGAGAGATGCACAATACCATTCGTACCCGAGAGTGCTTCCTGGCAGCCTATGCTGGGTTGCGAGCATGTCACGTTACAACTGTTGCCGTTGCGGATGCACTCGTTCGGCCGACCTAATCTTTGACACAATCTCTTTTATTAAACTGTTAAACAGCCAGCAGAGGAGCGGGGTACGGCATGAACACCATAAGGGTGGATGGCAACGACGTGTTTGCCATGTTCAATGCCACCAGGGCAGCGCGGGAGCTTTGCCTAATAGAGTCGCGGCCTTACCTCATAGAAGCAATGACCTATAGGTTGGCACCGATCGATTGTTATTATCAATTGAGTAATATTATTAAGTAACACCATCAACTAATTGTCACTGTTAATTTTGGTTAATTATTGTTATTGTTATTAGTACTATTACATCTGGAATATAATGAACCTCTGTAAATGTTAAGTATTACATTAAGTATTTTAGGATTGAAAATTATTATTCAGGGTGGGGGACCACAGCACCTCAGATGACAGCACTGTTTACCGTTTGAAAGATGAAGTGAAGATGATAGCCGCTGAGGACAACCCCATAAACAGGCTGAGACTCTTCATGGAGGACAAGGGCTGGTGGTCGAACGAAATGGAAGCAGAGTGGCGCATGAATGCACGCAAAATGGTAAGCAATTGTCACAAAGCCGGCAGAGATGTGGCAGACACAAGGAAACTAAGCCCTACCTCTTTGCCCCTGGGCAAAAACTAAGCTAAACTCATTGGATTTATCAGTCCAATAAATTTGATAATAATAATTAAACACCACACTTATCCTTACATTAAAATGGTGAATTTACAATCCAATTCTTTGTCTTTCTCAGATCATCCAGTCCTTCTCGAAGGCTGAGCAGAAAAAGAAGCCAAGTCCAACGGAAATGTTCACCGACGTCTACAAAGAACTTCCGAGGAACTTGGAGAAGCAACTTGCCGAAATGAAAGAGCACGTCTCCAAGTACAAGGACCACTATCCGGTCAACAGTTTCGAGAAGTTTTGAAGGTCCGAAGTGCTGCAAAATCCACAATAAATGAGAAGCCGATGAGTTTTGGTTGATTGACGACGTTGCTTATCGATGATGTTATTGGTGAAAGATTAATTACCGCACGTGCCTTAGTGATGAGACGTCAGCTGCAAATTGGACTTATAACCCTAACCATTATTCATTAATGAAATCTGGAGTGAGCATGTAATTTCAAAGTCACAAACCTTGCATAATAATCATGTGTTGAATTTTGCATCTTTATTGTCACTACGTTATATTTTTCTATTTTAATCCATGCGCAAGCCAAAATTCTTGATGTGCATTGAAAATAACTCCACTCGCAATGCCCGTTCACATCCTCCATCACAGACGACGCTTTTATATTCACCTATTTTTAGGAGTTCTAAGATTACACAAAAATCTTTTTTGCATGCAATTTGTTTGCACAATTCCTTGAAACTAATTATCAAGCAACCATCATCTGACATATCATTAAAAACCGCCATAATAATGCAACGATTGTTTGGATTTGTTGGCGATGCCGAGATCCCTTTACCGATTAAAGTTGCTAATTTCGAATGCCGACGTCTCTGTCGATTGTCGAATGTTTATTAAAACTTTGTTCACAAAGACTCCAATCTTTTATTGATGTCGACACGAGAGTGCTCCTCCCAACTCGTCGCGATGTATATTCGAGAAGGTATTAAAAAAGAAAAATAAATTGCCATTTATTAGCCAAAAAATGCAAACTGAAGAGTAACAATGAAAATAAAATCTGATTACAACCAGCATTCGGAACGCAAGGACTTTCGCTGTTCAATTTGGCTGGCTCGACGCGAGATCTAAAACAATGTGCCTCGATGCATGGAAATATAAAAGAAATAACACCTTCAAACGAAATACTGCTAGAGCAACGAGTCCGCCGGCTCGGTATTCGAAAAAAGCGACCGGCAGTTGGTCGCGGAAAATCTCGAGCGACACGTCGGCGACAATCGGTCGTGAAATTCATCTATCGATCGTACGGACATCGGAGTTAACAAAAACAAGACAATGGCGGTCACCTGCAAAATTGAATGGTAAAAAAAACTGACATCATTATCATGACCGAGTTCATAATCATCTACGTCAAATGTTCTGCTTGAAGGAGAACTGGAGACATCCAAACTTAATGATGCAGTCTCGTTCGAGCGGGATCCTCTTGATCTCCTTGATGACGCCACTCGTCCAATCGTCCACGGTACGACACGGACAAATCACGCCGTTGTTCGGGGTCGATGCGGGATTCGCGTTTCCTTGCGAAGGGGACAACTGTTGCCTGGAAGGTGGAGCCTGGGATGGTGTCAATGGAGACGTTGGAGAATGTACGCTACTGCTGCTGACCTGGACCTTGAACAACGGAAGTGCATCTTTCGGAGGTAAATCAACGATCCCGCTCGGATGGGACGAATCGCCGATCCGTCGTTTGCTCGGAAAAGGGGAGGAGTCGGACTTGTGGTTTGAGGAACTGTGGTGATGGTTATGGGGCCTGAAAACTTGGGTGACTCGATTGGCCACAGAATCGCTGACTATCATCTCAAAGTGATGCCCAATCTAAAAAAAAAATTGTTTTGAAAAATAATAAATTGTCTCTAATTAATAAGTTATTCATTCATCAATTTATCAAACGTTCATTACCAGCAACACCAACGGAACAATGAGTTAAAAACACTGATAGCTAATTTTAAGCTTAATTGAAAGACAATCTTCGCACAATTACCTCGTTGTAAACGATCATCGCGTGGTTGGGCCTGGAATATTTGCACTGCCCAAACTTCAGCAGAGAAAGATCATTGGTGGCAGCTGCAAAAAAACGACCAATCAGATTAGATGTGGCATGTCACACATCAGAAAAGTAGGAGGAACACACAATCAAGTTGCAAGACACCAACCATGCAATTGTAATTAAATGAACTAAATACTAAATTAACTTGTGTTTAGGAGTGCTGCATTCCATTACATTTCTTTTGTTGTTGTTGTTAAAACTATTTGAATTATTTATGTCATTGTGAATGGGGTAATGTCAAAATAAAGTCACATAATAAATCAGGTAAGACAGACCTGTGCCAATCTTGAAGGTTCTCGTTGTTATGGAGATGCATTTCAGAGCCCCCTTCGAATTAAAGGTCATGAAGGCAAGCACCCTTCGTTCGCTTCCATCCACCTTATGCGACAAAGGAGACAAGGCTGGCGGGGGCAACCCAGCCGAGGTACCCTGCAAAGTGACCGGTACCATCGATGGCTTTGAGGGTGGCGTACCGGCAGCATGAAGACTATCTTGCAAATGGTTTGGCTTCTTGTTGTGGTCGAGAGGAACGGGGACCTGGAAAGTCGCATGTTGCTTAGGGGGACTGGTAGCGCTCAGGGCCTCGGCGAAGGAGTGACACTTCTGGAAGGAACTTCGGCACTGATTCGGAGTTGATTTTTCGACCGAACTCGATTCGGCAGATTTCCTCGAAGACGGAACAGCGTTCCCTACGAGAGTTTCATCCTCGGGACACTTGCTGCAATTCCGTGTGTCGTAGTCGGATGTATGGGAAGAAGCTACGAGAGATTTCTGATGATTGGCATTCCAAAGCTGAGAGAGCCGAGATATTTTAAGCTTCCTGCAATCGCTATCGCCGCCAGCTTCCGATCGCCTGTTTTTATTCCGGCTGTGGAGAATTCCGTTGGGAGGAGAGAATCCCTTCGTCCCAAGCTGCCTCGAAGGAGAGATGCTGATGACGGGAGAGGTGTTCTGGTCGAGCCTCTTGGAAATGTTGCACTCCGCTTTAAATTCTTTCTTCATCAGGAGGTCCTTGGCGATGCCGTTCGAGTGGGTTTGGAGTTTTTCCTCCTTTTCCATGATGCAGTCAATCTTTGGAAGGTTAATCATCAAAAATCTCCTCGACACGTCCATCTTCGAGGGATCGGGTTGTTCCGCCGGAGTTTCGAAAGTCGAAGTACTGGAAAGAGATGAAAAGATACCCGCTTTCAAAGCCCTGTGACCGAACCTGGAGGATGACGAAGTCGATCGGTTGGTCGCACATCCGGAGATTGCAGAATCAGACGCAGAAGCAGAAGCAACTTGTTTCGAAAGTTCATCGCTCTTAACTTCGTAGGACGAATGCATTCCAAAGAAATGATTTAATGAGGTTGGGAAAGTTGATTTCATATGGGCAGACAATGAAGGTAGAGTTTCAGGGACCTGCCCTGTGGCCAGTGCCATTGCACTAGAGGACGATGGCGTAATCTGAGAAGCAGCGAGCGATGCAAACGAGGCGACGGTGCCGTTCGCAAGTGACGAGGGAAAATCGATCGGAAGCGAGGTGATGAAGTTGGTCGTCGATTCTGAAGGTGAAACGCAAAAGTTCTTTGACGGCGAAGATGATGATGTCGCCATCATCGGCGACAATGGCGACATCGTGTCAGCAGATTGACGGGCAACTGTCGAGACATCCTTACAAGATTGATTGCATTCGGTGGTATAAGCGTGATTTGTCACGTTCCTCTCATCAGTTTCTGAAAAAGTTGTGAGGTATTCGAAGGGATTGTGAGGATTTGAGACACCCGAATCTCTATCAGAATGATTGTTATCGTCGACCTTTACAACTTCAGATGGATGTCCTGTGGCTCTGTCGTTAACAGCAGCCAATGCTGAAGTGACAATCTCATTGTCGACATTAAGTGGTGATGGTACAGGGGGAACTACTAAGACATTCCCACAACTTTTGGACGCAGCACCTCTGATGGCGATGATCTCGTCAGACTGCATCGGCCGGACTCCCCTTTCAATGCTTCTCCTCTTTTTTAAAGGAGGAGACATACTAATGGAAAGATTGCTGACCTCCCTAGAGTGGGACGACCTTAATCTCTTTCGACCCTTAACTTTGCAGTCTTTGACCGCAGCAGGTGACTTCTGATACTTCTCTTCATCTCTGACTTTAGGATAAACCTCCTGAATCTGATTCAAATAGGAAGCTATGTCCTTGTGAAGCTGAAGTATTCCTGACAGCCACTATAGGAACATTGTTCGGTATTAGGACACACAAATAATGTGTAATTAATATTGTCATGCATGAGCGTAATCTCTAATACTCACCACAGACTTCTCCTGAGAGTTCATCTTGACATCATCATCGCGATCGCCACCCTCGACCGCAACGCTCGACCCCGTATCATTCCCTTCGGGGCGAGCACCATCGTGGTGTGCACCTCCTACCCCCACTCGATCGTCAACATCCAAACCTTGGTTCATCCCGGTGAGATGTGGCAAAGTGGATGACTCGTTATTCAGATTCATAGGTGTCATCACTGAGTTGTTTTGCATAGCTGCAGGTTCACGTGTCGTTCGATCGTTCGCAAGCGACGAACACGTCCGAGGATCGAGAGTCATTCGTTCGGGCTCAGAAAACCAAGACGAATGAAAACGAACTGATTTCGAAGTCGCAGCCTTCAGCTTGTATGACTTTTTGATTTCTTCTGGAACCTGTTAAATTCACATGGGTGTTTTCTATTTCAATGGCAGGAAAACATTGACCACAGTTACTATTTTTTCATGAGCATCATTTATGTCGTTACATCAACGTTTTTGACTGACCTTGAAAGCCACCCTGGTAGCCTTCACCTCCACCTTGCACCTGAAAGGCGGAGCCACGCGATGAATCTTCTTGAGAAAGTCCAGTTTTACCGACTGGACGTCCACCGGCCCCGAGTATTCCGTCCACAGGGCCACCCTCTCTGACAATCTCACTGAAGTCAGCAGTTTCTCATCCTGTGATGAATATATCATTCTTGCACAAAATATCAACAACATCATGCTCGCAAAGCCCTCGACTCCAACTGACCAATGCATGCTCGACATGATTTGGGCACATCCATCGGGTGGAGGGGATGTTTGGTAGAGGGGGATCCAAGCAGTCCAGGTGGAAAAGGAGGGGACAGTAGTCACACTCCAATAAGGGCGCAATACGACAACTCCTGAAGAAGTATTACTTGATGACACAAGAGAACACAAAATTATATTTTGCAGTTGTACGCATACCAAACAACTTGCCTTATTCAATATCTCATTAATCAACATATTCATGGCTCTCACCTCGAACAGACATGGCACAATTTGGCAGGAAGCGGCACGAGCCCCTTGTCCAGTTCGATGGTGTTCTTTTTGGCAGCAGGTGGTCGCCCTACCTCCCTGTATCCCTTTCTTTTTGTTGACTTTGTAGAGCCTGGAATGGAAGAATAAATGGATATTTTAAGATCACACAGACGAATGAGATGCACGTGATGCAGAAAATGGTGAATGTTTGCCAATACACATACCCAAGATAAAAATGTTTATTGAGTGCTAAATTAAAAATCGTTCGATGGGAGTTTAATCACGTCCGTTATCAACAAATAAAAATGCTGAGAAGACAAAACTCCGCCCATGTCGCGCTAACCTGGTAGGCTGATTGGACAGCAATATTCTTTCGGAAGCTCAAACTGTCTCGGGGTGAGGTTTTTGGTGATCCTCGAGAGGAAAGCCAGGGGGTTGGTGCGGTCGTCGTCGTGAGAGGGGTCGAGGTCGCTGTGATCCTGAGATTCCAAGCACTTTTTCAATGGTTGAGAGGTGGAGGATGAAGAACTAAGAGAATGTTTCCTCTCTTCAATCTGGAAATTTTAATTTCAGACAACTGAACAAACTCAGATGAATGTAGTTATTGAATACTGAAAGTCAGCCATGACACTCGCTCGAACAAGTCACTAAGATTGAAAATGGAAAGCCTTTCCCAAAATAGCATGTACTTTAAATACACTAATTTCAGAGTAATCATGATTGGTTCCTTGAAATTCAAACTAGCCAATCACAACCTTACTATTGGCAGGTTATTTATGGCACTGATCTCTGAGAACATAAACAGATAACAAGCTGAACAATGAAAGACGTTTGACCATAAAGTGAAGACGTTGCAATAAGAACAGCCTCATGAATAAGCTAAAAAAAAATGTTCATTGAGATCATAACCTATCCAGTAATGGGTTACCAATAATGCATTCATATTAGTGCAACCAGTTACTGCAATGATCTGAAGATGGTCAGAAGATGGTCAGAAGATACTGAGGATGCCAAAAAGTGAAATTACACATGAAATCTGGATGCTCTGGATGGAGAATCACAATCAATTCAGGGGTTATTATTAAAAACAATTAATTTGGCTAATAAAAACTAAGACTGAAAACAACATATTAAATGGAAATTAATGGAGTTATGAAATTCACAACTCGAGACTTCGGGTCATTAGGGTGGATAACTGGGCGAGCCGACATCCCCAAGAATGGTCATACAACATAAAGAGACATAACGCAGAATGTTAGCAGAATACAATACTTGCGATACAATGACCGGACCTTGAAACCACGATCGGTCTAAATTCGAACGGACTAAAATTAGAATCTACATGAAGCACGAATACAATACATTAGACTTTTACATTTACGTCACAGTATTGCAGACGCATCGAGACGAGTTGAGGCCACCACGAGACGAACGCTCGACACGTTAACGACCGCTGCCGGCAAATGCGACGAGGGCGATCGTTACGATTACGATTTCATGGAATCGGGACTTTTAGCGTGTAAACATGCAAAAGCATGCTCTGTCCTTAAATTTAAAATCGACCCAGAATGAAAAATAAAAACTGAGTAAATCTTCAATCTTAAAATCTGTGCATATGTGTGAAATAACATCCAACGATCGCTTCCACTTAAATATTGAAAAAATGAAAAACAAATTCTATTTCAGGTAAGTCGAAAAAGAACGAGCAGATCGCACGGACGCATGCGAAGGCACGCACGCATAAAGACGATAAAGAAAGCTTTGAGAGCAGCTCTTCGAAAAATAGCTGAGGCCGCAGACGGAAGCAAGCTAGCTGTGATCCCAAAGTGCTTTTGTGTGCCTCCTCGTGTGAGGTGCTCTAGGTCTTCACACTGAGGTGACATCTGCACCTACTACAAATCATTTTGCAAACGATGACTTTTCCGTGCCATTGTGACATGCAAATGACATCTCAAAACCTCTGCATTTATTGAAGGCATGCATTAACTTGCAAATCCCAAAGGAAAATAACCTTCTTAGAAATGCCAACTACCAAAAATATTTGGACATATTTAATGTTGATTATGAAATTTAAAACGTCAAACGTCGAATCGCTTCACCCATTCCTTGGTTTCTGAAACTACTTCTTAAAATGTGACGAGATATTATCGAGAAATATCTCGAAAATCCGATAAAAAGTAACGCTCCCAAAACACGAACGGTCCCTTTCATTGACTTCGGACAATGTTTCCTAGTCTTGAAACTGCATTCCAAAGTGATCAAAAGTGATTTGAAGGCTCGTGAAAAATTAAAGTCACAAAGTCACGATATAAATTTGGTCCAGATAAAAATACAGGAATTTTTTGAAAAATTGTAAAATTTTTGGGCTGGAAGTTAAAGATTTATGTTTCTGAAGAAAATTGCACAGAGAAAGAAAATACTCCAAACATGATTCTACAAGCGATAACATTGTTCCTATATCATTACAAATCCGAGTAATCCGACCGGCTCGGAGTCACTTAGACGTAAACATTCATTTACAAGCGTAAGTTTGGACTCGACAAACAAAACTAATTAACAAAACCTTTTTAAACTTGTTAAACAAACCATAATCTTAATGTTAAAAGTTCTCAAATCATCGCAATGCACCACAACTCGATCATCGATTTACCTCGGCCTTGACGCGACATCTTCTGCACAGCCATTCTCCGTTCGGAACGTCATCTTCTTCCAAAGGAGGGTCGCTGTGCATGGCAATAAAAGGAATTCAAAATTGTACGTCATGAATTTAGAAACAAAATTAACTAATCGAAATTTTAGATATCTTCGAATGCTTTCCAAAAAATAAATTTGATGTGGCTTTCAGGCATTGTTAGATATATATTCCAGCTCTAGATATATCACAATTCTTACTAATTTCAAGCTTCTTCAGGTCTCAAACAACCAACCCTTAACCACATGTAAAAAAATTGTTATAAGTCCATTCGAAACCTCTGCTTGCTTTCATAGAACATGATTCATTCCACCTCACTTATTCTTAAATGCTTGCCGTTGTTCAAACTTTCCAACGCCCGGAACTCGTAGATATCTTGCATAAAAGTGAAATCACGTAAAATCTTGGAGACAAGGAAAGAAATCTAACTGGCAAATAAGATGGAAGGCAGAGGGGCATCTGTCGCAGCAGAGGAGGTCCCCTCCTTCCCTGCAACTGTCGCAGCTGTCGTGGTTCGGAAGCTTGTCAGGTTTGTTCGTCTTGTTTCGTTCTTTCACTCGTGACCTCTTGCTCATCTCATCGCTTCTTGGTGGTGCAACAAGTTTTCGAATATCCTTTAAAAGAAATAACAATATTTGCAACAAGTTGAAGTGTCAAATTATACAACATCTAATTTATTTGCAAATAATTGCATTCATTACATGTTGGTATTCAAGGATATTCAATATAGTGCAGTGCCGCAAGTATTGGTACGGAAACGAGTCGACTATTAGAGAGCTGTCGCCATTTTACTGAGTTTTTCTTACCAACTCCGTCTCTCAAAACAAATATAAATTGGATAAGAAAGCAATTAAAACGTTAAATACCTCCATCACTCCTCCCGACAAATCAAGATCATATTCCCCCGCAGACATTTGTATAAAAAGCACTGGTTTTTCACGATTTGTATGTTGAATGTCTTAACATAAAGCTATGCGATCGTTTCTTATGTTTAATTAAGACAGAAATCACATTTTTCCCTCTCGATAAGTTAGTAGTTCATGGACTCAATTCAACAGAACAAAACAGTAATTAACAAAACCTAACGGCAAATGCAAGCGACATTCAAACGACCACACTTGTGAAAATGCCTAGTCGGTTGAGATATCGCCGATACCCGCCTGAACATATAGGCACACATACTGAGTTCACTGTTCAGTAATATTTAAACATCTTTGACTTTCACATGTTAATCTGATTTATTTTGATTGCTTTCAATCATTCCTTTCGTTTAGATCAGCGGTTACAACGTATAAGGCTTTGTATATTACAATGATGATAATAATATTGATAATTATTTAAACTTGAGGCATTTTAAGAAATAAAATTAAAGAATTATAACATTTATAGTAATCTGTTTTGCTGTTCATAAAACATTTGTGAATAATCATACGAATAAATATTGGTCACTGCTATCCCTATTAATTAGAGTTCACTTTTACTGTTTACTATTAAATTTGCTATTAAATTGTGACAAATCTGATATTTTTTGACTATTAGAAGGAAATATTAATTGCCACGTCAATCTTGAAATCATTAATAGTAATTCTTTTTAAAATGGTAACAATAACTGTTGTTTTTCTGGGCTTTGCAAATGGGGCGTTTCCCAGAGGATTAATAACTTAATAACTTATAACTTAACTTATCACTTATTTAATTTTCAGCTGGTGCTCATCATAGGCGATCTGCACATTCCGTTTCGAAGCAATGGCATTCCTACTCAGTTTAAGAAACTATTGGTTCCAGGCAAGATTCAACACATTCTGTGCACTGGAAATTTATGCACCAAAGAAATATACGATTATCTGAAAACACTGGCCAATGACATTCATATTGTCAGAGGAGATTTTGATGAGGTGATGATTTGCAGCAGTTTGAATAGGTGTTTGGAATATTCTGTGTACAAATACATCATTCAGGTTGCTTAATTTGGCAAAAGTAAAAGCTTGAATTATTTTTCAGATCATTTATTGATCCAATTGAATTTTCAATGTTTTTAATTATTCCTTGCTTAACTGTACATTTTAAGAATTCTTCATTCCCGGAGCAAAAAGTCGTGATGGTAGGAAAGTTTCGCATAGGGCTGTGCCATGGTCACCAGGTGGTACCCTGGGGTGACCAGGAAAGTCTCTCCACCCTTCAAAGACAACTGGATGTCGATGTATTAGTTACTGGCCATACCCACAAATTTGAGATCTTTGAAAGAGAGAATAAGCTCTTTCTCAACCCTGGAACTGCTACTGGTGCTTTCTCAGCTCTTGAAAAGTCAGTAATACACAGTTCAAATGAATTTTGTGGAGTGATTAGATTTATGGTGACCAGTTGTAAGAATATAATATTTGTGCTCCTACATGGCGACATTTATTTCACCATAATGTTTGTGATGTATTTTTTGTGTCAATGAGAATGTGCTGTATTAACCAGCCATTCATCAATTTGTCTTTTAATGAATAGAATTATATTGGATAATTATTTCCTAATAAGAAATGCTTTCCAACAGCACTATTGTCCCTTCCTTCATCTTGTTGGATGTCCAGGCAAGCACTGTCATTGCTTACCTCTATCAACTGATTGATGGTGAGGTTAAAGTTGAGAGGACAGAGTTCAAGAAATGAAGCGAAAGGGGAATCACTCAAATATGGTGTATTTGCATATTGTTTGCAGAGAACGTTGAAGTCGTCCTGAAGAAGATGTTATTGAAAATAAGCTTATTGATATATTTGCATTTAGTTTGAATAAATTGAAACAATTTTCAGGCCAAGAAATAGTATTTATTAAAAATTCGCCATAAAACTAGGTTTCTTTGGGGATGTACTGGTACAGGTTGCTTTTAAGTCCAACACGTTAATATATTAAATGAACACTCACGAAAGTTTAAGGAGTTCATAAATTACTATATATAAATTACATTATATTATTATTGAATATTGTTCGCCAATACTTATCGGAAAAACATATGCACATTTTTGCAAGCAGTATGGGAAAGAATCTTTGCTTTATATATAAACAGTTTATAAAATACATATATATGTATTATATATATATAGATATATATTTTAAATATATATATATATATATATATATGTTATTTATATATGAATAGATAACCCGCAAAGACTGTTAAAGTTGCTTCAGTGGAATTACATTAAGTCTGATCCGGTTTCGTGCACAACGCACAGAATTTCTTGCGGGGATTTAACTAATTTGTTTCCATCTCCTTGGTAGCTATGCTCTTTTTGTGCTCCTCGATGCTCTTGTCCCACAAATTATTTCTTCCCGAATTTGAGTTGCGGATCAATCTTTATTCCAAGATTTTTACTTTTCCTTGCTTTCGAATTTAATGCGCCAACTCGCTGATAAGACGATCCAAAAACGAACTTGACTTCTGATAATACCGGGAACAAAGCGTTCGCATTTATATTATTTTTGTATTTCTTCTTTGAGAATTATTTAGCTTATTGTTGCTTAATTCATACACACAAAATGACAGAGGTCTGCGATTCCATCATAATTTAAATAATCATTAATATGCATTTTCAAGAAATTGAAATTTGAAATTAAGGCAATAAATAAATTGCTTCAATAGGCTTTCAAATTAATGTTTGAAACAAAATTTACTATAAAAATAAATACTTTTGTTCTAAGAATAATAATGTTAAATATGACACAAATTTTAATAGAGCTTTAGAATTATTGGCTGGTATATTCTTGAAATTTCGTCCAAACTATTATATCATATGCTACACCAGATGAAGTAAGTGGGACTGTTGATTACGCATAATCTGACTCCATCTATCGCACTTTTGGTGCGAAACATTATTTTAAATTTCTAGGTGGGTTTGTGACTTAGAGTTTCACTTCTTTAAATAATTTTGTACAAAAGTGTTGGTACTGACTACTGGTCCTAAGGACATTGGCCCATTGAAATTTATCGCAGTAGTTTGAAATATTTAACCTAATTTGACGCCAACAGCTGAATTCAAGTTTATAAAAGTTTATTCCATAAAATCCGCATTCGTACTAAAGTTTGTCTATCGCGGACATGTCACTTCATAGTGAACAACTCAGTCCAGCTTGAGTGGGTCACTTTTTCCTTCATTCTCCTTGCAATCTTCCGTCGCGCTGCTTATCTCGGATCTGTTAAATGTTACCAATAGGCAATACTTTCTGCTCATAAACCGCAAATAAAGTTTAAAACAAAATTATGAAGCGATTAGAGCGACATGAACAAGCATTTCTTTTATGAGTGGTGCCCTTAAGTAATAAATATGATCGAATTATGAGTTTGTAGCATCCATAGGCTTTAGGAAAATTATAAATGTAAGAATTCAATTGATTATATGCAATATTCGGAGTATTCGTAGTGAAGCTCTAATAATCACATTTAGCTTTGTCAGCGCAAGAAGCTCGATCGCTCTGGCCTCACACCCGATCGTACTTCACCCCTACTCGCCTCTCAACTCTCGTTGCTTCTCAATAAACACTCAATCCCAATACCTCCTGTCGGTATCAAATACCCACAGCACGCTTAGGTAAAAACAAGAATCTGTAAGCTCATTTCAGCGTCGTTGCAGGTCGATCAACCAGCGTCTTTTATACCGAGCCAATATTAGGATTGCAATAAAAGTAGATTTAGCATAAAATGTATTTTTAATTTATTGTCTCATATATTTTTAAACTTGAAGCCCCCAAATTTCTATTCAAACTCTTTCAGCGCTAATGCTCCAACTGCTAAGAAACACAATCTTTGAACATAAGTCCACGCTAATTAATTAAACCGGTAATAGAAAAATCCTTTTGGTAGGTTAATTTTCATTATGTTTATCCTGATTATTAATTATTAATGTGCATATTAATTAATGGTGATAATCAGCATAGAAGCACTGAAGTTAAAATTACTGCTAATTTTTGATTCTCACCCGGTTTTGGACTCTTTTCCATTTAACTGATTCCCTATTGCATCATGGTAATACCAGTCACAGCGCTTATAAGTGGAGCTGATTGCAGGAATTTTAGACGCCACACGTGGTTGCATATTAAGTAAATCTGGTCTGCCTCCTTGCTTGGCAAGTCTCACGTAGGCACTGTCAGATTCTCTGATCCAACATTGTTTTGATTCCGGATCAGCGCCCGACGATCCTGTGTGACCAAGTCCAGGAATCTGAGATAGCAGTGGATATCCGACCCTGCCTTTGCCTTCATTTTTTGGTGGAACATGATAGAACCATGCTAAACACAATTAAAGTACATATGTAAATTCGGGATGCGACTTTTGTTATCGGAAACTTTACCTTGGCCGACTGGTTCCTCTCTTCTGCCGCTCATACTTTAGCTACTATTCTAAGCTAAGTAAACAGTCTGTTTTATATTTCGTAACGAGTTTTTCCATGGCAACTGCCTTTTATAGAAATTATTTGCGCAAAATTGACAACGGCAGTAATATATGCAATGCTAATTTTGACATTTAACCAGGCTTGTAAAATTAATTTTAATTTGCATTTAAATTTAACTGACTAGACTTACGCATCTATGTTTTGATCCTCAACTATCGTTCCGTTACGAAAGTTTCTGTATATCACTTGTGAAATAACTGATAGTTTTTGATTAAATTGTCATTTTATTTGATATTTCTGTCGATTTTAGATGCTGTCATGAGTAACTAGTTAGGCAATACTATAACCTTTTCATTTACTTTAAAACTTCACAATGAGCGATCTGTGTGAACAAGCTTTTGCAGCCTATCGAAATGGTGACCGTTTTTTGGTTCATAAGACATGAATTACACATTTATTTGGATTATTCGCACGTGCCTCGCTCGTTTGCTCCCATTCTTTTTGTAGTCGCATATGGTCGATAATATGATCTTTGCTAAACGCGAGAGATGGATGTTGAGCAGACCCTCGGTCTGCACTCGTGGCATTGACAATTATTTAATCAACTGGTAAATACATCAGCTGCACTGCAGGTGGCATGTGACTGGAAAATATTGATGTAATAGCACATAGGTGACTTAGAAAATTTGCTAGCTTATAGCAAAGGCATAAGCTAAATTAAATAAAAATATCTGATTGAAGCAATCAGCAGATCATCATGGTAGTGGTTGGTATTAGGAACAATTATTCATATCAGTGTTGTATCTACCAGCTGGTAAAGCTGATTCAAACATGGACCACAAAGGATTGACAATTCCAAACAGATGGCTGCATTGTCCAAGGAAAAGTGCTCTCATAGCTAATACATTCATTGTATGCAAGACCATGCTTGACAATCGTTATGACAGTCAGGTTCCAGAGGAGCATCGATTCAATTGGAAGATGCTCAACAGTTCAGTTCAATCAGCACATGTAAGTTGATCATTTGTGTCATTGGACATTTGTTTTGAAGGGTTTTGTATTTAAAAAATAATGTTATGAACTAGGTATGATTGTAATTATTTTTATTACGGCACACAACTGTGTAAAACTAGTTAAATTGATTATTCGTTCCAGAAACGAAAAATCGGCTTGGTTGTCGATTTGACGAACACAGATCGCTTTTATGACAGAAGGGAGGTGGAAAACAGTGGATGTCGATACATTAAAATCGGATGCAGAGGGTAAGCTTCCTACGACGTAACAAAACGCAAACCATTCATTATTTCTCTTCTGATTCAGATTTGGTGAATGTCCAGCTCCAAAATCTGTGAATGAATTCATTCAGGAAGTTCAGTCATTCATAAATGAATTCCACCAGCATATAGTGTGCGTCCATTGCACTCACGGTTTCAATAGATCGGGTTTCATGGTTGCCTCCTTCCTCTGCAATGTCATGAACTGGGATCTCGAGACTTCAATCAAAACCTTTGCACAAGCCAGGTCTCCTGGGATCTACAAAGCCGACTACCTGAGCGAGATTTCCAAGAGGTACGGAAATGGCGACGAAGAGATAATTCCACCGGAACTGCCCGATTGGCACAAAGACTACGATGATTCTGACGTCGGTCAGAAAAAGGGGAGACATGTTAAGTTGAAGGTGGGGCTGTTTGAATAACTTTTAATAAAATGTGGTTATGGTTGTGGTTAAAAATAACAAACGATGCTATAATATTTTTTACATTCCCGGTTCAAACAGGACACGAAATTCATGGATGGAATGATCGAGAATGTCGACAATGTAACGGACGCCAACCTGGTCCAAGAGGTGCAGGGAATTGTCGCAAAAATGTGCGAATGGAGGGGGCGTGGCTTTCCAGGCTCTCAACCTGTGAGTTTGGACATTGAAAACATAAAGAATCTGACCACACGAAACTATGGCGTCACTTGGAAGGCAGACGGGCAGAGATACATGATGCTGATCAAAGGACCAAATGAGATCTTCATGTTCGATCGTGACTTTGCAGTATACAGGGTCAACAACATGACCTTCCCAAAGAGAAAAGCCCTTGACCAGCACCTTACGAACACTTTGTTGGACGGGGTTAGTTAGGCTGACTCAGTTTTTATGGCACAAATTTATGACTATTCCATGTAAATGTTCTAGGAGATGATCATAGATAACTATCAAGGCATCCAAAGAGGACGATACCTGGTGTATGACATAATCAGATTCGAGGGCCAGGAAGTGTGCAAGACCATCTTCAACGTTCGACTGACTTGCATTTCGAAGGAGATCGTTGAACCGAGAAATAATCTCTTTCTAAGCGGAAGACTTGACAAGAACAAAGAACCATTCAGTATCAGAGCAAAGGAGTTTTGGGACTTGACAAAGGCCAGAAAGGTCGGTTTTAAAATTTATTACGATGGTAAATTCTTTTTTTGCAACAGAGATTAATGTCATCTCCTCTACAGATATTGGATGGAGACTTCTCCAAGCAGCTCTTGCATGAGATTGATGGCCTCATATTTCAGCCATTCGATGATGTATATGAGTTTGGACAGTGCAAGGCAATACTAAAGTGGAAGCCTCCAGAGCTAAACTCTGTAGACTTTAGGTTGGTCATAGAGCGGGAAACAGGTGAGGGCATCTTGAACCAACTCGTGGGGAAGCTCATGGTTGGTGGGTTACAGGTTCCTTATGCAACGATCAGGGTCAACAAGCAACTCAAGCAATATAACAACAAAATAATCGAGTGCTCTTATGAGAATTTCACATGGAAATTCATGAGGGAGAGGACTGACAAATCATTTCCTAACAAGTTCCAAACAGCAAATGCTGTCATGAAGAGCATCAAGAACCCGGTGACAAAGGAGTTCCTGTACCGGGTCATTGACACCCAACGTTTTGATCTTGTTCGAATGAAGTTCAAAAATGAAGGAGCAAGCCACAATCACGGCAACCACGTGGCCAACAATGGGTACAGTCGTCCCCCATCTGGTGGTTCTTCATCGTCTTCCTCTTCACATTGCTCATCTGCCTCGATTTCTTTTAAAAGATCGAGAGATACTGATCCGCTCAGCTTGTGCAGTGACATTCCATACCAGTCTGAGGAATGCAGCTTTGATGAAAGTCACCGAGACAACCAGAACATCGCTTACCATTTCCCTTTGCGTCCAGACGATCCGCTCGGTCTTCAATCACTCGATAACACTCAGCAGCTGAATCCCAGCAAGAAGCCTAGAAGATATTGAACCTCGAGGGTCAAGCTCAGTTCCCAGGTCATTAGCTTGTTAGCGTGATGCTTATGAATGCAAAGGGACTCCTGCATACATTATTTTCTCAGATTACAGGATCCGTGCCGTCAAGCTCTTGTTCGTGTAATGTAAATTTAATGACATCTTGTATAAATAAAGATTTTCAAAACTGATTCCTTTCTTTGGCAGACTGAAATGAACATGTCGAATGTACATTGCTTTTGTACAAATGTAAACGAGGCGAGCACAATCGATTTTGTTTTTGGAGAGGTGCATCTGCTAAAACTGTTCATTTACATTTCATAATCGGAAGACAAAAGTTAATTTTTGTCGATCTCTGGCAAGCGATCATCTTCAAGAATTGCAGTATGTGTGCATAACTGTTCCTCATGGCTTCAACTGACCACATTTCTATCCTTTATGCTCCGTTCCTACAATTTGTGTTCAACAAAATAAAGCCGATTTTCTTTTGGGTGCATGCCTTCACATTGCATCACTAAACTGAACTCAAGAATTGTTTTGAAGTAGTTGCAGCTCTTAGTGTGGCAAGTTACTCCACTTGCACTATTGATAACTACACAATTCAATTGAGCCCAGTTTGTTTTGATTGTATTTTTCTAGCACAAAATACCAATTAATAATACACAAGAAACAATCTGTCATCTGTTCAGACACAAAATTCACTCAAAACTGTATTGCTAATAAATCAGCTTTGGAGCTGGCTTCTGGCATTGTATGCCAAGTAGCAGACCAATGCGACACCTGCAGCAGCCAAGTGTTCAGTTTGGATCCATGGACCTCTTGAAACTCCCTGCAATAAATTTTCAATAATTTTTACTTTTATCTGAAGAACTTGGATTTAGCAAAAGAATATTTAATATTGTAATTAATACTTATGCATTACAAAATAATTATCTTCCCAGCAAATATTTAATATCATAATATATTCTAAGATAAAAATAAAAGATCAACTGACTTGGTGATGAACTTCAAAGGTGTGAAGAGATGTGGCAGACGCAGCATCGTCTCCAGTCCTTTGAACCTGTTGTTGAATACAGTAATGAGTAATCGAATCACAAATAATCGTTTGTTGAAAACTCAACATGTTGCTACAAGGACTAATTAAAATTAAATGATTTATTGACCTTTCTCAGTTCAGAGTATTGCTCGTCATCAAAAATCCTGATCTTGTACAGACCCTTAGGGAGTTTCTTGTGTTCATCACTGATGCTCACCTAGGTAATGTAAGATGGTTAAGTTATTATCAACATGGTGAGCTTATTATCATAATCAAATGAAAAACTTTAATGCAAAATGATGTTGATATAAAATCAGGTCAAAAACCTCATGGTGTTGCATTTGAGCCACAAAATTATTTATTATAGTGAAATAGGAAAATGTTTTAGCATCATAAATTATTCCTATGACTAAAACTAGTTTTATACCTGGTACTTATCTGTATCCACGGTCTTTGTTACAGGCAGTGTTTTGCCATTAACTTCAGCATGCAAATTGACATCCTGTTAAAGTCATCGATACCTCAAATTTAATTTAATAAAACTTGTAAAAAATATTTGCAAATTACGTGAAAAGACATACCTTAGCATCATTTGCACATTTCAAACTGAATTCCACTACAAGAACACTCTCGGAGGCTAGTTGTGAATCACTTGTGGAATAAAAGCTTGAGGAAACATCAGGTGATTGGCAAATTTCTCCTGTGATACAACTATATTTGATACTCATAAAGACTTCAACAAACTAATGATAATAAAACAAAATTATTGTGGCATATACACAATGATACGAATATTTGCAGTGACTGCAACACCGCTAGAAACAGCATATGACATGCCACGTCCTGAGTTAACTAAAATAAGCCAAATAGAGCGCTCAAATAAATAATATCTAATATCTTAACACACAAACCTGCGGAAAAAGCCACTGACAGAATAAAGAAACCAAAGATTGCACAAAACTTTGCAGCAGACATGCTCCCGAACTCGCTTCGTGGCGATTTGCTTTGAGACTAGTCACTTCCGTCGAAAAATTAAAAGTGCATTTGAGTGTTTACCTATATAAAGGTGAGTGTAAATGTTCCCACCCTAAAATTACACACAAAATTAACTATGCTTTAATTATTAAAATGCTAAATTAATTAATATTCCAAATAATTAATTTTAATTCTTAATAAATACATTCTAAAGTTTGACGTCATTGCTCTTGCGCACGTTCTTCTGACTAAAGCATTCAAGTCCTGTGACTTCATATTTTTTTTTTTATGGTTAAGCCTAGAAGCAAACAAGGACTTAAGAAGGTGACCAATCGAATAGTGGAATTATTTCGCGACCACCCGACATTCTTTAGATTCGTATGTCCATGAGCTACATTTTGGGAATCCATATTAATGTGCTTACAATCGGAACACTTCCAAGCGGGCTGTAAGCGAACTAAGGCGGGATAAGACTTCTAAAAATGCGTTTATTTGTTTGACGTTATTCGACAGAAATCACGAGAAAGTGGCGTTCCTCACTTCCAAGAAGATACGAGGTGATGATCCCACTTAATAATTACTAAACATTCGAGCGAACTCAACCACGCAGAAAACATAGAAACATTTTGCTAATTGCACTTATAGCAGTAGTGAAGAGTTTGCGAGTTCAAGAATCACAAGCAACATTAAAACACATGCGATGTGCCTAGGTACAGCAGTAATGGGATCATTCATCAGAGGGCAGTGTCAACATCACCATCATGACAATAGTCATTAATTCACCTCATCATAAGCATAATCATAATTGCTCAAAAACTTTCAGAAGAGTGGTTGTGGTCACTGAATCTGAATCAGTCACCAACCAGCTAGTGGATTACAATGTCTCATCTTCTTCCTCATCCTCATCACCATCTTCATCCACTTCCTCTATCTCTTCTTCATAATCTCCATGCAGAATTAAATCGTCGACACCTCCATGACTCTCGTCTATTTCTAAGTCGAAGCTGCAGATATATTCGGCAAGAGACGGAGCAACGGCCAAGTAATCTTGAATGCTGTTCAGTGGGTATTGCTGACTCAACTCTGAACTCATACCCCCGTACGACACAAGCAGGACTGGAATTCCACTAAGATCCATCCTGTCCAGCTGCTCAACAATCGAATCTGATGTACCCTTGTCTATGGGCCCAGTGACAACAGTGACAGCCCTGAACACTCCATTTCTAGCTCCAAGCTCAGGCAAGAAAGCTCTGTTTTCCAAGTAGTCAATGGCATTGGGAAGGTTTGGATGATGCTTGTACAACTTGACTTTTTTGAGGCCTTTTGAAATCAGTTCCTTGGTACTCTGGAACTGGTCAAAGTCGAAAAGCGTGGTGATCTCACCATCATCATCGAAAGCAAAGGCAGACACCTTGACCAGCCTCTCACCAATGCGGAACTTGTTGATGAAGGTGACAAAGAAACCTTCGAGAATGAACTTCTTGAAGTCTTTCTGCTTCAGGTGTTGTGGAACAGCTATGCCTAAGACCAGGTCCATAGGCCGCATACATTGGTCATCTGCACAAGTTTAAGAAATCAACAATAACAAATCATCCCAATCATTGATTCCTCCATAAGTTAACCAGAATTTAATGACAAATTATATGTAGATTATTTTATCCCTACAATTACAATTTTTTGTGGACTTTAACACATAAAAAAAAACAAAGCGTGACTTACATTTGTATAATAAAGATTTTCTTACTTTACCAGACCATAAACTCATATCGATTCCTGGAATCAAACCAGCAGTAGGTGGAAGAGGTTTCGTTGTGGTAGGGACAGGTGTGGTTGAAGTCGTTGTGGTCGGAGTGGTGACTTTTGGTTTCTTAGTTTTTTTTCCAGCCTTCACTGTAGAGGTTTTTGGCAGAGTTTCAACCTTAATTGGAGCTGATGTGGGTGTTGATGGAGCAACAGTAGTGGTTGTTGTAGTGGTAGTTGTGCTAGTGGTTGTGGTGGTTGAGGTGGTAGTGGTGATGGTGGTGGTGGAAGGAACGGCGGTAGTCGTGGTGGAGGGGGTGGTGGTAGGAGAAGTGGTAACGGGACTGGTAACTGTGGACGTGACGGTAGGCACAAGAGAAGTAACCTTAACTTTCGGTGGTCGCTTGGGGGATGGTGAGGGTTTTGGTTTGGGTAGAGGAGATGTCTCAGGTCTGAGGAAGTCATAGAGGTTGAAGGAAATTGGTGGCCTCTCATCCTTAGGAGTTACAGGAGGCAGTGTTGCATAGATGTCTCGAAGTTTCTCAACGACCAAGTCTGCCATATGGTTGTTCAGTTGATGGTATCCAGTCAAGAAGATCCTATCAGAGGATTGAGAAGAGAATGGAAGTACTTGTCTATGAATCTGATCTTTATCTTTTGTGTTCACTTGATAAAAAAAGTTGTAATAGCTATTTGGTGAGAGAGTGCTCATCGATGAGGGATCAGAAACTTCCTTATAGGCTTGTTTGGCTTTCAACAATGTTTCCTCCTCATAGAAAAACAGTGCTAGTGTTATGACCCGGATTCCTGCTTCCTCTAAACGATGACTTTCTTCAACATGAGTTTTATTCAGAGCCCCGTAAGGGCCATCAGTAATGAGAATGATCACATCCTGAGCATCATCTCGGGCCCCTCTAAATTGTTTGAAAATTCTTTGTCTGGCTTCCATCAACGCACTAACATGATCAGAAGCTCCATGCCCATAATAATTGAGAGTTTCTATTCTGTTTATAATGGAATGAGCTTTTTTGTATGAGTTGAAGAAGAATCTTGTCTGTTGGAATGACAAATTACAACTTATGATGGTCATATCATAACATTTATTAAAAACATCCCTGCACAAACCTCAGCATGATCAGAGTAAGTGATCATGGCCACTTTGGCTTTGCCAGATGATATGGGGAGCCTCTCAACAACAGATGACACAAAATCTTTTAGCAAGTGAAAATTATAGTATCCAACACTCCTGCTTGTGTCAATGGCAAACACCACATCAAGGTCCCTTTCAAATCCTAGATACGTTAGATAAGTTTATTACATTTATTTTACTTAACGAGAGATGTAGCACTCTTAGGAGCACTAGTATTGATTCGGGTGAGAAAATGCAAATGCACGAACCGCTAAATAATTAATCACATAATCAATTGATTATTAAGCATAATTACCAATCTCACATCTGTCCCCTGTAAATCCATCAGGGCAGTAGCAGGTGAAGAAACGCAAGTCATCGACACAAGTTCCTCCATTCTGACATGGATTTAATTCACAACTATCTCCATCTTCAAAAATTGGAAAAGGTGATGCATCAGCACTAGTTACTTTAGTGAAGATAGGCATCATAATTTAATGCAATTCATCAGTTAATTATTACATCTTAAGCCATCTGTTTTCTTAACTAAAAAGTTAAGTTTATACGTCCAAATAACAAAAAGCCATACGCCTACTCCGTAATCATTCAGTAAATACCGTCACATATCGATTCCAGAATGACGGGAATGTGGTTCTTTATGTTGGAGAAGTCCATTGCCACGGAGTAGAAGTTACCGGCACCGCTGAGGTCACGAAAGAGTGAAACCTTGTCAACGTAAGGGCCAACACTTATGATGAGACTGTTGGTATCATTCTTGAGTTGATGAGCACTTTTGGCTATAGAATCGTCCGAGGAGCCGAAGCTTCCGCTGGAAGCCGTAATGAAGATGAGCACATTCTTGGCATTCGCCCTTTCTCCGTGGCGCATCGTGAATATTCCCCTGCGGACTAATATCAAAATTACATCAATTAAAACCATCAAAGCACTACTGCTTATGTATGAGACTCAACTTTATGGAAAAACAGAACTTTGCTTTGTTCCAAAAACAATTGAAATTGAAATATATACTATTCATATATTAAATTATCTCTAACAAGAAAACAAATCGATGGCTGACCTGTGCTGAAGGCATCAGAAAGATCTGGGAATCCAGATCTGAAGGTTGTGCCATGGATGGCATCTGAAGCCTGACTGGAATTGAAGATGGAGTCCAGATAAAAGACTGCTCTTGTGCGGTCACTGTAGGACATGGCGGCCACCCTTGTTCGATTGAAGCCAAGGTTGACTTGCTCTACCAATTCACTGGCAAAGTTCAGAGCCAAGTAGAAATTCTGCTGCCCCATTTCTATGGAAGCATCAATCAGGAAGGCCAAATCAATGGGTCCAGGGCAGTGCTTTGAACAATCTCTGCCAACAAATCCAGGAGCACACTTGCATGCAAATCTGTCCAGCCCATCAACACATTTGCCTCCATTCTTGCATGGATTGCTGATGGCGCATTGGTCATCATCTTCGCAGATTGAGGTGAAAATTTTGTTGAGGCTGGTCGAAAGTTGTTCACGAGTATTGGGCAGGTAGATGTCAGTTTCTGGATTCTCCACTAATTGTTTTAGTTGATTTTTCTCTCGTTCTCTCAGATTCAGACCACTCCCAAACACATGTATTCCATTGTGCCTTGGCTGCTTAGCCATGTTGGTCATTCCAACGTCCCACATCTTGCCTCCTGTCAGTATGATGACATAGTTACGAGCATGAGGTCTGTCACCTCTGGCTTCAGTGAATACATCTTCGACCATGGCTTCCAAGAATTCAGGAGTGAGTGGATCCCCTCCGTCGTAATTGAGCGCTTCTATGGCTCCCAATATATCTACCTTGCCTCCAGGTTCGTTCAGATAACGATTTACAAAAGGTGGCCGACCCAATTTCATCAGACCAACTCTCACCTATGCAGAGGAGTAAAATGAAGCCCATAATTATGATAGGCACCAACAGTGACAATAATGAATCATGCTAGCAAATACTTGATCATGATCAATGGGCAACTGTTGGACAAAGTCATAGAGAAGATCTTTAATTTCTGAGAAGTTCTTCCCTCTCATACTCCGTGTTGTGTCAAGGACAAACACAATGTCAGAGTTGGCCCTGCATGCTTGAAAGATGAGGATAAATCGATAAAAATACTTTGTGCCAGAAGTATTCAGAAGTATTGGATGGTAACATATAAAGTATATATTTAGCTAATAATTTTCACCAGAAACATTTTTTCAAACATGACCAACAATTCTTGCAGTTTCTTCCTGAAAATCCGGCTGCACACTCACACCTGTAATGATTGAGGAGATCAATACAGATGGCTCCATTCTCACAAGGGTTTGGATGGCATTGGGAGGAAGCTGTTTCGTCATAACAAAGTTATGTAGTAAATGCAGTAAGTAAATTCAAGTAAATTAATGAAGAGAACTTCACCTTGAAATGCACAAAGCAAAATGGTGGCATTGATGTTAAAAATAATTTAATATTAATTCATAATTCATACTGAATGCCAATTCATCTTGTGATTAAAACTTCTAACTGACCATCAAAAACATGCTGAATGAGTGGCTCGTGTAGACCGTACAATTGAGTGAAGGAATCCAGTTCGAATGCACCGGAAGGTTCTGTGGCGATACGGGCCATGAGCTGTCTCCCTTCCCCGTCCGGTTGGACAGCAACAGTAATAATGTGGATCAACGCATTCCTTGCCTTCCTCACTTCTGACATGACCAGTTTCGGCTTGACGTCGACATTACCACGACCAATGAGGATCTGAGTCATTACATAGTGATTAGATCATTGAGCAATGAAGAGTTCAAGTTCAAACATTTAAAACTTTTTTGTGCTTCCTCACTCATTATTTAAGAAAGGCTCTCACCAGGATCTTCCTTGCATCAGCAGAAACTCCATGGGAGGAGGAGAACATAGCTGAACGAGCTTTGTTTATGGCATCAGCTAGAAAACAGCTCCCATGGCTAAACTGTGCCTCATCGATTCTGTCGAGTATGTCCTCCAGGGTAGTATGGTCGTCCAGATGGAAGTGGATGAAGGCAGAGGAGCCGTACTTGATGAGACCTATGCGGATGCTGCAAGCAGAGATGCTAACATCTTCGAGTACATCCTGCAAGCAGAAACAATGATGATCTTTTAGACATTTTGATTGATCGGATGATGTACGTAAAAAGTCATAATTTAAACGATGCCGACCATGCAGCAGTAATAATGAATACAACACTGATTATGAAAACCTTGACAAAGGCCTTCATAAGGTTGAGGTTTGCCTCCCCTACAAAACCAGAAACCTCCAGTGCAAATATTATGTCCAGCTTGCCACTGCATTCTGAAAGAATGAATAAATTAGAAAAATTGATCAATAGCTAATGAACAAAAACATACTTGTAGAGCAGTCCCTTCTGGTGAATCCAGATGCGCAGGAGCAAAAAAATTCATTCAGGTGCGACTTGCATCTACCTCCATTCTGGCATGGATTCGAGAGGCAAGCATCTGTGTCTGGAGTGTATAATTTTATTTAGATATTATGATGAATAATTTCTGTTCTTGTTTGTTACACATCAGAACAATCCAGGTAAACAAAATAAAAATTAATAAAAGATAAAAGCAGAAAATAATAAACGGACACGTTAGCTTCTTCAAATAAATCTTACTTGAATGTAGAACGAAGCCATTAAATAAATTGGCTTAAAATTTTAATTAGTCACACTTGCATCATTTTAAAATGAGCAAGCTGAAATTTATTAAATGATTGAGAGCACATTAAAAAAAAAATTAAGTGGCACAAAATAGAAATTGATTTCGTTTCATAACGTATGTGGAACAAGCTAAGAAAAAGTAGTCATTAACAGAACATCATAGTAGGTGGTCCAGACCTTGTCTCAATAACTCACAATTATGCTAATATTTCATAAAATCAGCATTTTGACATGCAGTTAGACTAGTTATTTCTTATATCAATTTTATCATATTTTCATAAATGGTAACTTTCTCACTTTGACATATCTTGTCTGCCAAATTGTTGCCTTGACGATCCAGGTAAGGAATGCTGTCAGCTATTAAGGCCAAATTGTTTGCAGGCTCACTGACTATTTCCAACAGTTCAGCCTTAAAAATTCAAATGCTTAAAATACAAGTCTTGAATAAAGATCAGTTAACATTCGGCTTGTCAATCAAATTTGAAGATCGCAATTTGAGGGTCAAAATATTCCAAATCGTGTTCTTTTTTATGATATGATTACAACAATTATGATGCATGGAAAATTTAATGTAAGCAATTTAAGGTTATAGTTTCGCAGTCAATTTTATTTAATACCAAAATTACTCTTTAAAATACAAAAGATGAATAACGCACTTACTCTGTTCTGCAAATTGACAGCAATCCCTGTGATAATAGCCCCTGTTTTCTTTAATCGCCTAGCTTCTGGCAGAGTTCTTTCATGATTTATGTTTGATAGACCATCGGTTATCAGAACGACTATATCTTGCACATGCGGTCTGTTGAACTCCGATGTTAGAACCTGAAATCAAATTAAACCATATGAATAATGCAATAATTATCAGAGATAATTATAAACCAATGCAAATAGAAATAGCAAATCACCCCAGCTCGCGACCCACCAGCAGAAATACAACGTGAAGACCCGCAGACGCCTAATACGTCTGCTACAAAAAGAATTAGACTTCGAATACCATTTGAAGGGAAAAAATGTTAGCTTATAAACTCTACTTAAACGAAAAATTTTGCACATAAAAAGTACGTAAAAAATAAAAAAATTGTAACATCAACAACATAACTTTAACACTAACTCTAGTTCTGACTTCCCTGAGCCCTGCATAAGTATTTGTGGCACCATTAAGGTAAGGGACAGAACTAAGCTTTGACAGTGTCTCGAGATGACTTCTGTTTCTGAGATGAAATATTGTGCTTGCATCATCGCTAAAAATTACGAGAGCAACTCTGAAGCGATCGCTGTCGATGTCCAATCGTGAGGTAACGTTGACTAAAAATCTGACAATACGGTCATAGCTTTCTTCACCAATACTTGCAGAACTGTCCAGTAAGAAAACGACATCAGCTGATCCTTTGCAGTCTGGAGGAAGTTAAAATGTGGAACTCATTAATATATACATCGTAAATTTCAGAGTATTAACAAGAGTTTTTGGAAGGTAGCGTGAGATTGATGATGATGATGACAAAAGAGATTCTACAATGCTATTTGAAATGGAAATTCGTCAGCGAAGAAATATTTTTTGATACCACATATTAGGTAAATGGTATTTCCCGTGATGGGAAAGCGACTTCGCTATTTGTAATATCATTGTAATAAAAATAAAGCGAATTTTTTAAAAACACCTTTATAAACTACTTAACATGTTCTTGTTAACTCAAAATTAACACTTGTAAACCAACCTGTGAAGTTATGTATAGATGATTTCGTCAAGTAATGATAAATATCTATGTATCTGCCATAATGGTAATAACGAGGCATCTTTTGATAGCTTGACGTGCGAGGAGTAGTTTTTCTATCCCTTGTAGTGGCTTCAATTGTTGCTGCTGGCGTCAATGTTTTTGTTGTGGTCGTAGTTGTGGTAGATGTTGTAGTAGATGGGGTAGTGGGAGGTGGTGTAGTTGTGGAGGTTGTTGTGGTAGGTGTGGTGGTTTCTTGAAAAAATAAACAATTGTGAACATAAAATAAATCACCATCAAATAATTACTCGTTGAGAACATTAAAAGTTCGTCATTAAAAGTTTAATTTCAATAAAAAAAAAACGCCATCTTGCTTTGAACTAATCGATTCAACCTACCAGGAATTTCTAAAGAGGGCAGGGAAAGCATTCTTCTTCTCAGTATTTCCCTCGTGGCAGGGTTCCTCAAACGACTGAACTCAGGGGTGATGAAGAGATGATTGGGGTAGTTAGCTATCCTCTGCTGTTCTATTGAAGCAGATTTGTCATTACCCACGCCTACGACAAGTGTTCTAATGTTGGCCCGGTCATTCTGTTCAGCCTGTGAGATAGTATACTGGGTTTCAAGATCAGAAGCGCCCCCTATTAGGAGCACTAGAACGTTTTCGGCATCTGGCCTGTCTCCGTTTTCTTCCTGAAAAATTAACCCACTAATCAGATGTTGTGAACCTGGGAGAAAATGTGCACGAAGTTAATTGGTTAAGTTAATTGGTAATTGAAATTTGCTTCTGATGAGGATGAATAGCTGATATAAAAGAACCTGAAGGTAGTGAAATACCTAACTACTGCCAACTGTGAATATGATGACGACGACTATGATGACGGCGAAAATGATGACGATGATAATGATAATGATAGCGGGGTGATGGTAGATTTAGTGATACTGAAGACAAATGTTGTTTAATTGCCTCTAATTAAATAAAAATCAACTTACTTGAAACATGATGTCTCTGACCATTCTCAGAGCAGATGCCAAATTTCTCTGGCCTTGAACTTTCATCTCCGACCTACAATGCAAAGGTCGTAGTGATTAGCTATGAAAAAAGAGTAGCCCCAAATGACCGTCTACCCGCAAACCCTACTTGAGAGAATAAAGGCCACAAAGAACTAATCAAAAGATTTCTTAAATAACAAGAGGTAACACGAGACTGATGGTTAAGACAGGGTTAGGGTTAGGGTTTCATCAATTTTTGTATTTGTTGGTAAACATCCAAAGAGCAGCGCGAATAAATTTAGCAACTGTGCATATTTAAATTAAGTATGCTTAAATATAGCAATAGAACCTGAAAACCCTCTCCATTGGTCCCATCTTCTTGTACTTGGAAAGGTGGAAACGAACCAATGGCTTTGACTCAAAGGTCATGAGCCCCACTCTCAAAACCCCGCTGTTGACGTGTTTACCTCTGAGCAAGCCGAGCACGAACTCTTTCATGATCTCAAGGTCTTCTGAGGTGACATTTGAACTCGAGTCAAGGGCAAATACAATGTCCCTGGGCGGGACGTCTTCGTCTTCGTCATCATGTTCGGGAATTTCGTTCTGCTCGCTGCCCCTCACCGTGTAGATTTCCCGCGGCAGAGCCAATTGGGCGCCGGCAAGGCGAGGTGAAGGTTGCGGCATGAGTTTGTGAGTTTTGCTTTGTCTGTTCGGTTGCTTTTTCTTTGGATTGGTCACTGGTTGAGTCTTGTTGATTCTCTGAGATGTGACTTTCGGGAGAGTTGTAGGAGCGACTTGCACGGATGGGGGGTCGTTGGTCGTGTTTTCGCTGTTGGAAGGAGATTGTACGATGACGTCATCTGAAGAACGGACGACGTCAGTATCCAGTGATGCTGTAAGTGCTGGAAAAGAAGATGCAAGCAATTGATGTTGCTATTGTTTAAAAGAATATGAACCTTTACGTGCACCATTTATTTATTTATCATCATCACGTTTAATACTGATTATAACTTCACCAGCGTCATCATCATTATCGTTATCACGATCATCACCATCATCACCATCATTACCGAGTTACAGTCACTGAAGGGGTCTGGCTATTAGTACTGTCAACAATAATGAAGTAGTTATGTAATGCACGCCTGAATCCAATTAAAAGTGAAAGATCAGTAAAGGAGTAAGTAAGGAAAAAGAAATGAGTGAATGAGTAAGTGATTAAGTGATTTATGGAATTGTTCAACGATTTATTTTTTATTGATTTTCTAAAATTATGCTGCTAAGAATAATCTGGATGAGATCAGGTTGTTTTTGTGGATCACGGTGAAGTCCAGGATGGACAATGGATGAATGAATGAATGAATGAATGAATGAATGCATGAATGAATGAATGGAAGGAGTAAATGAGCAACAGGTATTGAAGTTTCGTATGACTAACTATCTCCAGTCAGACAGAATCCCCTCACTCGCCTGCACATCTCACGTTTGTTCTTTCTCTCTATGACTCCATACCAGTGTGGAGGTTTTTTTTTTAACAAAGTGCACATAAAAGTAGAAAATTGGACTGAAGTTTTTGAAAAGTGACGAAAAATTATTTAACAAGGTCACGCGTCGTTCAAATATTCATTCACTTATTCATTCATTTAATTATTCATTAATTCATTCATTCACTCTCTGATCTACTTGATATCCTCAATCCAAATTTCCATGTTTTTAAACAGTCGACAATCTCTGGCACTGCATATTCATTACGAGTTGATTATGCTAAGTAGGTTATTATTATAAAAAGATGAAGACATAAATAAATGATCTCATCTCACCAATCAGTGGAGCCGAAAGTAGGACGATGACGATGACGTCAGTTAGAGTTCGCAGCGTCGTGATGGCCATGTCAAGGTCAGACTTGTGAATCCTTTTAAATGCCAGGTGCCACCAAAGTGGGTTGTAAAAGTCGGTGATGACGACGACGAAGATGGAGGAGAATTTGTCTTTATTTACTGGAAAAGCAACACTTCCTTTCAGAGAAGTTAATAAAGTTATTACAAAAAGATCTAATAAAGCTATTCATGATGATGATGATGATGATGATGATGATGATGATGATGATGATGATGACGACGACGATGATGATGACGACGATGATGACGACGATGACGATGACGACGATGATGATGACGTCGATGATGACGACGATGACGATGATGATGACGACGATGATAACGATGATGACGGCGACGACGACGATGATGATGCTGCTGCTGATGATGATGGTGGCGGCGGTGGTGGTGCCAATGATAAGGAGGATGACGACGAAGATGGCTAGTCCTAGACAAGTAAATCAAAAAAGTTTTTAAAGATGCCCCAATTATGCTTTAACTCTTCAAGCATCAACTGATGATGATTATGCTGCTGATGCGATGGTGATAATGGTAATGATGATGATGAAAATGGTGATGATGGTGATGATGATAATGGTGGTTAAGATTTTGATATAATGCTCTCATCCTCATCCATCTCACTGACTACGTAACTTTTTTTATTGCATTATTTCTTTAAGTGTAGTTTTGTAAATATCTGACGTTTGTGACGCATGGACGAATAAGTGTGAATGGATGAATGAATGGAGACATGAAATACAAATGACTGTGACTATGACTATGGCTATGACTGTGGACGTGTCACTTCGATGGCAGATTATTTTATCAAGAATGACGGAATGTATCAAGGAATTAAATTATATTACAATTACAAGTCACATCATCGGCTCGTTGATATCGGTGATCATAATCAATTCACACAATCTACGTCACGAGATTACGTCATGAGGTTGACCTAATGCGATGACGTCAACGTCTCCGATCAGTATATCAGAGGTTAAGTCAACGATAAATGCCCTCGTCATGACAACCGATGATCATTACTATCATCATTACCATCATCATTATCACTAAAACTGTATAAGGCTCGTGCTAGTCAAGAACAACGTGGCAAGAAGCGTGAATCAGTCTTGACTTACCCTAAGCTCTCCTGAGAGATGCTGAGACTTTCGGCAGAATTTCTAAAACTTCAAAACTCCAGTGAAAGGCGTTCGATAAACTGCCATCTAAGCTTATCATCCCAGGCTTGGGAAGGAAGCAAGATGACTGGGTAACGTAAAGTGATCAGGACGATCACGACGACGACGACGATGGCGGTGGTAGGGATGAGTGCGATGATTGTTCGCATAATAATAACAATAATAATTATTATGTTGATGATGATGATGACGACGAAATTGAATTATCGTCACGCGGTTAATATTGTTGCCGTGAAACTGGATCATGTCTGGAGGGTTTCATTCCTGTCCAGGCACCTCCAGCAGGTGATCTTTTTGTGACCAACAAGCAAATGGTGTACCAAATTACATATATACTTTTAGCTGACGTCACAGCGGACGGCATATCCCAAACAATTTCACTTGTTTAAAACGACCACCTCAAGAAGTGAGTCCTACATCGCCACCTCCCCCTCAACACAATGAAACCATTATTATTATTATTAATATTATTATTACTATTCTTATTATTACTATAACTAACTATTATTACTATAAATAACTATGTTTATTGTCATCAACGATGTGGTCTAGCATACAATGTTCCACCATGCTGCAGAAATGTTCCTGAAGATGCAAATGGCAATCAGCAACCTCGTCAACCTCATGAACCCGGGCAGTAGTTCATCAACATGTTTAATCCAATTTTTATTCAATTTGCTTCTGGTTCTCAAACCCGCGCTTATCGCCACTTATCATTCGCAATCACAATCGTAACCATCATCATCATCATCATCGTAATCACTATCGTTACGAGAAACACGAGGAAGAATTGAAAAGAAAACCAAGTGGCTCGATAAAGATCAAGAACAAGATGGCGATGATGATGGTGGTAATAACATGACTTCATCGTGAGCAAAGAAATTGAAAATAACGGACATCTCAACAACGACAATCCAGTATTGACAAGATTTAAGCCTACAACAAGGACGACGACGACAATAAGTCTCGATATGGTTGATGCTCAATGATTCAATGTTACGCAATTCCACGACCTTCAACGTCATCACAACGAACGTCATCACCCTCCACCCCACCGTCAGCCACAATTCCCCTCAAAACACTAAAACAGCACACGAACACTGCTGTTCGGACCGATGACATGCTCAGAATTTAAATTAACCGCGCGACACTTTAACAACAGAATGTCAAACAACTGAGTACAACAACAGTAAACAAACATGGGATTCGGGGGAACTTATATTATACATTGTAAAGATGAAATTCTTAACCTCAAGACAAGAAGTACAAAAATGACAGACAGTGATGATGATGATTACAGTGAGGATAGAAGAAGTACCTGGAGAAATGTCAAAGGGACAAAGCCAACTCGCTTGGGAGCAAATGTCGTCAGTTCTCCACTGTTTTCTGGGTCAAGGGTCAACGGGCACTGGAGGGCACCAAAAGGTTGCTGCCAGCGAGTTGGCTTTGCCAGTCACTTGGCCAACAATTGCAGACAGACACAAACGAACGAAGAAACATATGCATCCAAGCATACAAACAGGAGTATCCGATACAGAAGAGTATTTTATGTTGGGAATCATGGCGTGACATTCTTAATGAAAAGACTTCGATGTCATCTTAGCGAATAAACTAAACACAAATATCGACCAATGAAAAACAAGTTGGTTGTGGAGATTCTAAATTATTTTGTCCAATAATCAATAAGATCTGTGTACTTCAAGCAAAAAAAAAAACATTATTACAATTATTACCATTCCTAAGCGTTCCAACAAACCTTATGACCTATCCGACTAGAGAATGCCTCGGTGCTTGTCGGTGATGAAATACGAATCATGTTAATGCAATATGAAATGTGAATCATGTTAGTGCAATATGAAATGTGAATTATGTTGTGACTTAAAGCCTGTCATTACATCTTAAAGTGAACATGAGGGAGTACACACACACACACACACACACGAACGAAGGTGTATCACAAACCTACGAAAGGCATCGGATGCACAGACTGCGATCGAGTGACGACTTCAGAAGTAATTAGTTTCCGATCATTAACGACAGACTCCGACGACAAACAAACATCGACAACGAGGGGCTCACGTTTCAATTTAGAATCACGAAGTACGAGCCCGAAATGTACGGCAGTCCGACATCGAAGCTTGAATAGATAGATACGAGTAAAATACGTCAATTTAATAAAGTGTAGGAACTGGTGACGACAAGACTAATAATCATCAGTAGTAACTATAAATAGTAGTCCCCATCACGATGATGATGTTGTAAAGTGGTAAGTACGCCATCGAAAATAATGTAGATAGAAATAACTACAGCCTCGGTAGCCATGGAGACGAAGACTTAGAATTAAAATGTTCAGTAAAAAAAATAAATTAGAATAAAAAACACACACACGTACAAGCAGACGTGGACACAAAAAGACGGAACATCGGATTCGTGATGTTACGTCATGATCGTAAATCCTGGTCGTAGTGAAAGAAGTGGGAGATGCAGAGACGTGCCACTTCCACGTCATCAGCAGTCCTTCACTCTCATCCAATCGTCGTCTGCCACGCTGACATTCAAACAGATTCCACAAGTCCTAAAGTCCCCGACCAATGAGCATGCTTTTCACTGAATATTCATTAAAAGGCTCCACCTCCATCACGAATCACCCTGTTACAAGCTAGATCCATCCGGTCGAATCGTTTCCTTCGCTTTACATGCCAAGAATAATTAATTGGAAACGTTTTCGAACTAAAGAAGGGCAAATGAATATGCAAAATATGTTAATGTTATGCACATCACCATGGCCAGACATGACGTCATTATTAGCAACTAAAAACAGCAGATATGCCAAATGTGGAAACAGAAGGGCTCTTATAAATAGTAGTTCATAAATAACAACAAAAGTGCCATGGTAATGCTGGCTAACAGTACTAATGCTTATGATTGTTGTGATGACACTCAACGACGACGATGATGACAATGATAATGACGACGGCACGACAAAACACAAACACATTCACCAGGAAAGGGCAAATCAACGGCAGAACGGTTCGACGACATTTGATTAGTAATGACTCATCGCTAATGAATGACTTAATGGACATTAATCAGCCTATTGGATATGACAGTGATGACGATGAAGGAGGGACAAGAAGCATAGCAGAGAGACATCGTATTGTAGGAACAGAGACGGACAGCAATCATAACTATCGTCATCAATGTCAGTTACTCTTGCAGATCTTTCATAAGCATTTTTAAACACGAATCTATGAAGGCGATGACAATGATGATGATAATTTTCGGATGTTCACAACATGAGTGGTCATTACCACGATCATCAAGGTATAATGCAAAATGAATACAAATTTTAAAAACATGATGACCAAAAAGAAAAGCAACTCTTACAGATGAAATAAGCACATTATTTATTAATAATCATTACTGAATGGCAATCATGAATGTAACAATGCGAAGGAAACTGGCGTCGATAATGATGGTCGAAGTATTAGGCAAAACGTCATCATCACCATCTCATCATCATCACATTCACCATAACAGAGAAACAACAATCAACATCACCTATGATAACCATGATTATATAATTTGTCAAATTCGACCAAGAACTGAATGGTTGCAGCGTGCTCGGGGACACCACGAAGATGACGGTGAGGATGACGGAAGTCGTTCTGGAAAAAAAAAACATCGGGGTCTTTTTTTCTCGTTTTCAGATTATTAAAAATAACTAAATAAATTGGTTATACTTTAGAAACTTGCCTCACGTTTCTATTGCAAACTGTTAATTTCTAGCTCTCCATTCTTCCTCGAGATCCAATCAGAGTCTAAGCTCCTCCCCAATCTTCGAGGCGATATTCTTGAAGCCAATGGAAGTTCCAGAGATGCGCTTGAATCTAACCCCATTGAGCGAGAGGCGGGGCAACTTACAGACCTCCATCTCCCATTGGACGAGAGCATCCCCGTCACCATGGCAGCAGAGCAACAGAAACCTGTCGCGCTGCTCGTAGTCGCAGGAGTTGAGATCGAGGACTCGTTTGATCTCCTTGACCATGTCATTTGGATCCATGGAACTCGTCGTCTTCATGCTCCAGGTGAACCTCAACGAACGAGGCTTCGTGGAAGCTGCCGTGGCTGCGGGAGTTCCGAAGCTTCCGCTCGGATCCAAACCGTGGTGTTGTTGCTGTTGTTGGTGGTGGTGGTGAGGGTGGCTGATGGGGGTGGTGCTTATGGTGCCATGATCAGTTGCAGTCCTGCACAATCAAAGAATTCATAGGAATTAATCATAACCAGAACATTATTCGTAAGTAAAAACAACTTAAGCTTTTTACTATCTCTGCATATGCCATGACCAATTAAAAATGTTGCAAACGAATTATATCACATTCTATCAAAGTCACAGAACCTTCTTCCAAACTTAGAGGTGATCTTTTCCAGGAAGGAAGATCTGGATGGGATGTTGTGACCACCTCCTGTGTTAGGTAGGTTTGTCGAAGGTCCGTTGAGAGTCGAGGCGGGCCCACCCCTCTGGCTGACAGATCCGGCCTCTCTCCCAGGCACCCCGCAGACCGTACTCCGAGCCCCGACACCCCTGGGGAACTTGGAGGTTGTTAATGAGGTAGGAGTTGTAGTTGGTGTGGTGAATGGAATAGTGGTGGTGGTTGTCCTGTAAAAGAGAGAAATTAATGTACACCATTGGCTACAAATTTACAACAAATCAGAGCCAATGACGAACCTCATGGTTTGAACTGAACTGGGAGTAGCATTGACACTTGAGGAATCGAGGGAGAGTGTTTGAGACGTGCTAGAGGGCTTCACGGCCACACTCTTCGACTGAACCATTGAAGGGGAGTTGGCAGCATTCTGGGACAATCCACTGGTAAAGCAGGAAATAACCATCACTATTACTATCACCACGTATGGTCATTATTGCCAACCTTTCGTGTGTCATGGCAGGTGGTATGGTAGCCACAAGGGCAGTCTTGTCGACACCAAACTGTTTGTCCTTGACATTGGAAGTCTGCTCAAGGGCAAGCCTAGGGCTGTCTCCCTGCATGGTTGCACTGTGCTTTAGCAATGAAGAGGTTTTTGCTGTGGCTGATGCTATTGGCTGGGAGCCCTGTTGCACAAACAAACCATGCATTCTGGCTTTAAGACATGGACTCAATATCACCTTCTAAATAGGAAATTTTATTTCCTGATTGTAAATTTAAATTATTAACATTATTAATATTTTAATTAATATTAACATTATAAACATTAATATTAAAAGGGGAGAACAATAATAATATCACAATAATAATAATAATAGTAATAATAACATATTAATTATTACTTACCTCTCCCATCTTGTTGTTAAAAGTCTGGAGGATAAAAAACAAGACTCCTATTAATGATTATTCAATGATGATGATGATGATGATGGTGATGATTATTTGGTATGGTGATGAAAATCATATCATCATCTCTCATCTTTATACTGACCGAGGTTCCGTGATCGTTGGCGGAGCTGGCATTGGTACTTGCAGTGGCAATGGAGGGTACCGTGGTCGTCTGGTTGGATGAAGAGGTGCTTGCAGTGGTTGCAGGGAAGACTGGTTTTGGCCTCTGAATGATGTTCTGATTGTCCTTGCTCAGAGCACTGTCCATTGCTGTGGCAGGCCTCCTCGCCTGGGCATTGGCTACAAGAGGGGAAAATGTTTACATTTGTAATGTTTTTTTCCGGTAAAAATGCGTTTGAATAAAATCAGAATCTTTGACTTAATCATTAATCTGAGATTAAGTGAATAATTGATGAGTCATTTGCGTGGGCGCAAGGGGAGGAGCAATAAAGACCATAACTTGATCAGCTATCAGGTAATCCATGTTATCATGCCTCAAAGGTATTATCACCATTACAACCTTAAATTGTTATCTTAGCTTTGCTTCTAAAGGGCAATAGAACAGCATAAAACACAAAGAGAATATCAAATGTAAGTTGCAGTGCAGCAATCAACACATCAATACTGTATTTTAAGTAGAATTTTAAGACCACCAGAGGCGTTGAGAGGCAGTAATGGTGAATGTAGTGATGAAATTGTCGGCGAAATTGACTCTCACCCGGCAAAAGGACAGTGTTGGCGTTGTTGCCATGCTGAGTCTCGTGGCTGTATCGTCTGCTGCCTCCTTTCTGCTGGGGGTTGGTACTGGCAGGACGGGGGACCTTCTCCGAGGAGGGAGCAACGTCGCTCGGGGACTGACCGGCCGTGGTCACTGCCAGGGCATTCATGTCGCTGCCTGGCCTATGGGCATGTCCCATGCCTGGCTGTCTCAGAGACATGCTGCTGTTAGGTCTTGAATCAAGGTTCTCCAGCTGATAGTTGATAAAAGTAGTTAAACTAAATTCATTGTCATAAATTATTAAAATCATCTCCAACACTGCATATTAATCAGTCTGAAGACTTGTGTATCAGCACACCAATAATACAACCTATTTAATTTGAGTCACTACCTGCATTATCATATTGTCATATTCATGCTAAATAAATATGCTTATTTATTCTGAATAAATTATCATAAATAAACCATCATCATCATCACCTCGGGGGCGGGTCGACAAAGGAGGAGATAGGTGGCAGTCAGGCAGTCGTACTTGTTGTTGGAGAGGGAAAGTTCAACGTCCTTCCTGTTGTATCCCATGGTAACCATTATGTCTGCGCACACGTGAAGGTAATCATTATCATCATTACATCATTATCGTCAGTTTCTTAAGAGGAATAATTAGTACCATAAAGACAAAAAAATTGTATAGAGTATGACTCGTTCATTGTTTGCAAGGTAGCCATTGCAGCAAGCTTGGAGAATTGGATGAAAATGGTTATTATTATTATTATTATTGTATTACAAAATAAATAGATAAATGTAAATAAATAATAATAAATACAAATGATTCTTATATGGATAAGGAAGCACTCCTGCGTGAATGAGGAGATGAAAAAAGAAAATACTGATATAGTGGTTAGAGCAGTCAGCTTTTGCGATAAGTCTCAAGATATTCATCTGATTCCTTTCATTCTTTCATCAATCCGTCTGTCTGAATGTTTCACTCGATAATGACAAGTAATCATCCATCTACCCACCCATCCATCCGTCCATGCAAACACACACACACACACACCGAAGCCACAACAATAGAGTACAACACAACAAAGGGCAAACAGTCAACGTCAATAAATCAGTGAAGTTTGGGCGTTAACAACGTCCCTCGCGAAAGGTCACCGTGAATGAGAAGGGGATGTCCTTAATAAGGAAACAGAGTTTAAGTCCTGACGGAGAACCTCCTGATCGTCCAGACAATTTCACTTGTGAGTGAACGAAGGACTGATGCGAATCAGCGATTCGAAATTGAATCAATTATAAAGGAATCCTGCTTCATTTGAGCAGCGACGGCGATGGCGTAGAATTTGTTATTGATTCGTCTGATTACTACTTGATCATTCTCACTCATTTACTCACTGTCTCACTTAGCGGCTTAGTCACTCAGGGAGTAGGCATACATTTTTCAGAACCGACCAACCACCCACTGGGACATCAATGGTGGATGAACAGACACATACAGGTAGTGGTTTGATAGGTTGATGTTGAAGATAACGATTCTGCTATTGTGTTAATGCTGGGTAAGAAGAATAAGCCATAAAATCCTCATGACCTTGCCAGGACTACTTGACCTAGATATCCTTTGATAGCATGAATTAAGTAATTGAAAGGGCTTACTGTGCTTCTTACTATAGAGTAGTGTTGTAGTAGTAGTGATGTGACGATAATTGAACTTCCTTGAAACGATCATATTAAATATTTATGCAGGAAATATCAAGAAATGAATAAACCAGTGGACGAACGAATGAATGAATGAACGAACAAAAAGAAAGCGCTAAAAGAACAGAAGAAAAGTGATTGAAATTGCTTGGAAAATTGGGTTTAACTTGATTTCCTGCTCATTGTTGCATCACTATCACTAATTCCATACCATTGCAGGCATCTTCATCGCAATGTGATCACTACATCAAATTGAACACCATCATCACAACCAACCTATGATCTTGGTTTCAGTAGTCTTGACTGGTTCCTGATAGGGCTTCAATTTATTTTCTTCATACCCCATGTTGATCCATGGATCACTCATTATACTCTGCAAGGTCGACATAAAAGATAGTCATGATGATGATGATGATGATGATGATGGTGATGATGATGATGATGATTATGGTGAAGATGATGACGACGATGACGGTGCTAGGGTGATTAAGACTGGAACTTGGACTAGAACACTTCTTGAGTCACAATGCAACGCGATGTAATGCCTTATTGTAACCCTCAGCACATGCTGGCATAATTAGTAAGGAATCTAACAACAGCTAACCTAATGACGTCATAAAAACATTGAGTTGTTTTAGAATTAACATTCAACAAATCACACATTCAGCAATTAATTACTTCTTAACAGTCGCAATTAGTGGAATTTAGTTCAATTATTGTGTACCAAAACGCAAAACACTAATAGTAATGATGACGATCATTGATATTATTAATACTATTATTGAGATCACCAATTACACTAATTCCGTGATCATTATCATCATCCCTAGCCTACTACAAGCAGGTGGAAGAAGATCCATAAACTCCTCCACACCAATTGATTGACACCCTCAGCAACAACAAATAAGATGTTGTCCAACATTTACAAGACCTATTATAGCTAAGAGAGGGAAAAAGAGATGAAAATGTCAGGGGCAATCCTATAGAGACAGAAGAAGAGGAAATCCAGAGGTACAGTCGCACACCAAAAGTACCCATCCATTCATCCACCCCTCAACCAATCCACACATCCATCCATCCGCTATGAATAGGCTTTCCCCGTGAAGGTGAAGTTAGAGTCGATCCAATCAAAGCAAGTGTTTGAGGAGGACCAAACACACACACACACGCACAAGCACACACACAAACACACATTCATTTCTATGTAATCAATTATTATTTGTATTATTATTATTATTTGTTGTTTATGTTATTATCATCAAAGCCACTATAACGAAATATCATTGAACTTCTTACGAGCTAATTACAATATTATTATTATTATTATTATTATTATTATTAATATTATAATAAACACAGCTCTAATTGAAGCACGCTTTTAAGTGAAGAATGAACGGAAAGTCTACTACCATCGTAAACGTGATGACGATAACTATGACGACGACTACGATGATGATGATGATGATGACTATGATGAATACGACGACTCTGATGATGATATAGTGATGATATTGTTATTACGATGACCCTGACCTCCAACGAATGCCTCTTCAAGGGGTTGAGCACCAGAAACTTCTTCAAGAGATTCTCACAGTCCGTTGACATGTAGAAGGGGATCCTGTATTTTCCTCTAAGTACCCTTTCCCTTAATTCCTGTAATAACAACGATGATGATGGTGATGATAATAATAATAATAATAATATGCGAAGATCACAAGCTGCTTTTAAACATTGGTAACTTAAGACTTATTTCTCACAGAATATATGCAACAAAATTCAACCACAATAGTTTTAATTAATTTTTTAATAATGGTTAAATATTAAGTCATAATATGTGAAGAATGTGACATTATAACATTCGTTAATCTTATAAATGAGGTAACTAAGTCTTTTAACAGTCTTTAATAGGTTCTTCAAAAGTGCACAATTACGCAGGCCTACATCCACTATCAAAGACACCTTCATCATTACTGATGCCCAGAAAATGGAGGCTTTGCAACTTCCTATTGCCTATGAATCATCATCTTTCTCGTCTATGTCATTGTCATCACCATTACCATCATCATCAACACCATCATCATCATCACTTTCCATTATTTGCCATTAGCAAAGCATGACTGTTGAGAACTATCCACCAGATTATGGAATAAATAAAGACCTACGGAGACTAACAACTACCAACAACTACCAACAACTACCAACAATTACTAACAACTACCAACAATTACTAACAACTACCAACAACTACCAACAACTACCAACAATTACTAACAACTACTAACAACTACCAACAATTACTAACAACTACCAACAATTACTAACAACTACCAACAATTACTAACAACTACCAACAATTACTAACAACTACCAACAATTACTAACAACTACCAACAACTACNACAACGATTATTGTCATCATCGTAATAACACCTGTAATGGAAATTACAAAATGCTTGTAACGATTATCCGAAACAACCTCCATCCATCAATCCATCCATCGACCTTGCTTGATTGTCCAAAATAACAACTACCAACAATTACTAACAACTACCAACAATTACTAACAACTACCAACAACTACCAACAATTACTAACAACTACCAACAACTACCAACAACTACCAACAATTACCAACAACTACCAACAACTAACCAACCTCTACTTAGCTCTTCAATTAATCTTCCACAACAATAATTACGGAGGATAAGATTCTCGAACGGTCCACTTTAGAATCATTGAAGGTCAATTGATGGCCAAAAGAAGATCAGTAGAATGTGGTAGAATCAATATCAACTGAGATGAAGCAGTTGAAGAAAGTTAAAGATGCAGAGGCAATCCAGATTAGAATTGGCACAAATCCAGCTAGGACTCCAAGGGATTCTGAGAAGATACATTGCCAAGGAAGATGCAAAGGCACAAGTCAAGGAGATGAATAAAGCCACCATCCATAAAACAAAAACTTGCTTAGAAGTTGATTGAACACCTTATTCAAAGACAGGTCCTGTTTCGCAAGTATGGAGCCTTAAACCAAGCCATCCAAGTTGGATCTTCTGTTACAGAACCTTGATATGAGCGAATGTACAATGAATGACTCAACTTTTCTTAGATTTCAAACTGACTAATGGGCTTTTAAGAATGGAGTTCTCGTCAGTGAAACCAAGTGAAGTAGGTGAAGTAGAAGATGGCCTTCTACGGTCATGATAATGATGATGGTTGTATTTGTGACAACCGAGCAAATGCACACTTCAAATTGATTTCTAGCGAACATCACAGTGGAATTTCCAAGCACTATGCTCTCGTGAAAGGCAAAAACCACAAATCAATAATCTTGCACATAAAAACTATCATCACCATCATCATCATAGGATCATTCAAATAAGTGACCTTGAGATTTTGTCCGTCGAAGGGCAGCGATCCACTGACGAGTGTATACAATATGACACCAAGACTCCAAACGTCTACTTCCGGACCATCATATTTCTTACCTATATTGAATAATAAAAACAATTAATATTATTGTCGTCATCGTTGATGTTGTTGCTATTATCGCTATCATCATCATCATCATCATCGTCGTCGTCGTCATCATTATTACTATCACTGATCATCTTATCAACGAGAAATTGCCAAGCAAATCGAGGTTAAAATCAGGTGCAAATAAAAGACGAAACTCATCCCTGCAGGAAGACGATGTGATTTTAGAGGTAGCAACGGTGGAGTGAAGGTGATGGTGATGATGATGATGATGAGGACAATCAACGGAATGATGATGATGATGGATTTCTATTGGCGAGCTGTAAACAACAACAAAGTCAGTGGCCGCATAACTTTGATCAACAACAGGATAACAGGATAACATCTTGAAGATACAAGTAATTAATAAGGCCAATGGCGAGAGTGAGTAAGGAGAGATAAACAACATTAACGACGACGACGACGATGATGATGTCGATGATGATGATGATGATGATTATGTTAAAAATGCTGACGATGAAGGTTCTCAGAACAATAAACTTAGTGGTTGTGAAGGAGGGGAAACACATTGACATTGTTTACGTTTATTATTTCCTTTACAACTCGATGCATGATAGTCGATAGTGAGCCAATCGTCTGTCGCCACCAATATCCGTCTGATGCTACAACGACTCCTCCGACCTCATCAACAATATTACCATAATCATCATCATCATAATCATCTATCGAAATAGCCACCCACCTTGAAAGAGTTCAGGGGCAGCATAGGGAGGACTGCCACAGAAAGTGTCCAGTTTGCTTCCGAAAGTGAACTCATTACTGAATCCAAAGTCGGCTATCTTGATGTTCAGGTCAGCATCCAATAGTAGGTTCTCCGCCTGCACGTGGTGACATGATCGAGATAACAAGGACGTCCGTGATGATGATGATGATGGTCATCACCATTATCAAGATGATGATGATGATTATAATGACGAGGAAGATGGTGGCGGTGATTGCGCTTACTATGTTTTTGACAACGACTGATGACCATGCTGATGATCTCAAAAAAGCAACAAGTGAGTACTTGAGGTACAAGGTAATAATCAACGGAGACCTTGTTTATTCTCTCACCATAATTTGCATCACCACTTGTATGCTATTATTCCCTACATTACCACCCCTTCATCCGTTTCCCTACCACCCACACCATCACTCAGATTACCACTTAAAAAAATCATTACCATCATCATCATCAACATCATTCTCATCTTTATTGCCATCGCCACAGCTACTAACGTCATCATTTTTTTTCTGACAAACTTTCAAATATTTGCTCTCCTTTGATGTTATGGTGTTTGAATTCTTGCAAATAAATTCAGCCTCAAATCTCGTCATTCCAGCCACACAATGACCAACACCACCACCAACTAACACCACTAACAACAACAACCAACACCAACAACAACAACAACCAACACCAACAACTAACAACCAACAACACTTCCTTCCAAATTCTTTCATAAAACCTCATGCACTCCTGATTGCATTTATCCTATATTTTTTAACCTTGGTTTTTGCTGATTGATGCTGAAAATAAGAACATCGATAAAAGAGGTGATGATATCGATAAAGGTGATGGAGATTGTGGCAGATATTTATAGGGAACCATTTGGATGATCAGACAAGGTGTTCAGTGCTGAATGGGAAGCATCCTCAAGCAGATGTGTCTCTTTTAAGAGGAGAATCACTTTGAGAGGCCAACGAAATGATCGGCAATACTTTGGATCCGATTTGAACGGTGGGCTCGAATCACAGGTTAGCATGAAATGGAATGGAATAGCAGAAGAATGGTGGAGGCTTCAGAATTCAGGCCTGTTTAATTTAACTGTTTCGTCATTGTTCATTACATCAGCACGCATCAACACATCCTGGAAAGCAAGTCGAAAGCAGGAGTTGAACTCAAGACTCAACAGTCTGCTCCTCACAGCAAACCAAACTCATCGTCTTCCGACTTTCCTTGAAGGAAATAACTACAGCGTTCTCAGGCAACGATTACAAATACGAAATGGCAGACATGACACCTGTTTCGATAACATGTGCCAACTTTCTAACAACATTACCTGATGCCATCATTTATGTTTACTATTTAATCAATTACAATAATACTAATTTATCAATTATACCACGTGTTGATGGTAATGATACTACCCACTATTAATAACCATAATTAGCAACTCTTAGTAGACTTCAACTGCACAGTTGAACAAGTTGTTATTATTATTATTATTGTTATTATTATTATTATTATTATTATTATTATATTGTAATATTGCTATTATTATTATCATCGTCCCATCAAAACATTTCCCAATTTATAAGCACAGATGCACAGGGACACATGATGATGATGATGATGATGATGATGATGATGATGATGATGATGAAGATGACGATAGTTGTGACGATGAATGGAGGGTATGTGGTAGAGATGAAGCCACTACAATGATTAGTGGAGGATAACGTAATATAACATAATGCACTGCACACTGCATTCAACTTAATTGTGGCCATGGCTAAATCTTGAGCTAAACACCCTTGATTCACACGACCTCAACGTACAGGTAGGACTACAGACGACCAGACCCGAAGCTCTGTGCTGTGGCGCTGATGATGATAACGATGATAGAGGTGGTGCTGATGAAGGTGTTTAGCAGGTCATATTTTCATCAGTCCAGGTGTTAGAAATAAGGGGAAGGTTGCGACGACGATAGTTATTATTATTATTATTATTGTTATTATTAATATATATTATTACATAATACTATTATATATTATACATTATGATTATTAATAATATTAATAAATAATAATAATCTTTATAATAGCAATATACCGTGCGATATATTAATAATTAATTAACTAATAAAATTTTAGTTTTAGAGACGGAGACTTATGAATCGCATGGTATATTATATAATATTATTATATATCATAATTAATAATAATAATAGCAATGTTATTATTACCAACGTTAGTAATAAAATATTGATAATGACTCATAAGGGAGGTAGAGAAATGAGTCTCCAAAACAACTGCTGTCAATACTTACGAACACACTCACACATACACATATGCACGCATTCACACATTCATATAATCATGCACGTGTCACATAATAACAACAGCAGCTGCAACATGTGCAGATTCCTGGGGTTCATTGCACATTCCACATCATCATCATCGTCATCGTCATCGTCATCATCATCATCATCATCATCATCATCGTTATCATCGTTATCATCGACAGAGCATCTACAAGTCGAAATCAACGTGGAAAATATCGAGATAATTAATACAGTTAATTATGGCAAAATTGTGGTTAAATTATGACAAGGGTGGTGATGACGATTATGAAGGCGGCGACGACGGTGGTGATGATGATGATAACGACCTTGAGGTCCCTGTGAACAATATGCTTCTGATGACAATACTGAACAGCTGATATGATCTGCCTGAATTTAGCTCTGGCTTCTTTCTCCTTCATTTTGCCGTGGGCGACCAGGTAGTCAAACACCTCACCTGTAGTGCGAATGTCATTATCAACGTTATTATTATTATTACTATTATTATTAGCAGCACTATTCATTACATAGTAGGCTATTTTTATTCATTACACTTCCAAGGATTATTGACGCTTTCTCGGTGGTTGCTGTGACGATTGTGGTTATGGTAGTGACTGACGATGAGACGTGGTAGTGATGTGATGGCATGTTTAGTGTATGTTCAGATGCAACTTTGTGGCAACAAGGATACAATCAACAGTGGATCACAAAGCCAGTGCTAAGAAGATAGAAAGGGTGAGTGAGAAAATAATAGATAAATTTGTGGTTAAAGGAATCCACAGCCTGACATGCTACACCTCACTAACAATAATAATAACAATAATAATAATTAATCAATAATAATAAAATATTGTTTTTGTTGTTATTATTATAGCTCGCGTAGCGCATCACGTGCATCACGAACAGTGAAGTAACGTTGAAATAATGACACCAATAATGCCACAGGCTCTTCCTGTTCTGAAAATCACGCACTTCAAAAAAACATTTTTCTGAACAACCTCAAATCAGTTTACAAGAAATACGTCGGAAGAAATTAAAGCACACTTACGTATTACATATTTATTTACATTTTCAATGATAACCAGACAATTGCACACAGTGTGCTTTAAGGTCAAGGATGAAGGGATGAACGAACGAACAACGGAGAAGAAAGAAAAGTCAGAGGTCGAATGAATGACTCAGAGAGTTTCATCCAGGCAATTGGAAGGAAGGAGCGAAGGAAAGGTAGAGACAGACTGAGAAATGGTGATATTATGAAACTCTTAAATGCAAACAACGTCTGTATTTGTTCTGGTAATGCTCCTGCTAGGAGCACTAACAGAGTCTACAACTATAATAACAACAATAACGCGGTCGCGATGATGATGATTATTATTATTACTATTAATAATGCTGCAGTCGTCTTTCATTTCTTCAAGCAGTTTTGATTTATTATCAATTTCTTGAGGAAATTTCAAGACACCATTGAGAGGTGATTGTAACACCATGACCTTAGGAACAATAACAACGATGATGATGATGATGATGATGATGATGATGATAACGATGACGACAATGGTCAAGTGATGATAGTAGTAATGATAACCTCCACTGGCATACTCCATGACAAGGTAGAGCGTCTTTTCCGTCTCAATGACTTCAAAGAGTTTCACTGCAAACAGAACGAAGCATATTTTAATTCATCTGCTTGATCATACATATATAATTTTTTTTATTTTTTCCAAAACATTAATAAAGATAATAATAAAATATAATAATAAATTATTAATAAATATCCAGGATGAAATCCAGAATGATAATGAAAGAGAAGTGGTCTTCATACTTCATAAGTGTTGGCATGCTACTGGCAAGTTCATGTATTAGTCACTGTCAATTTACCAGTGCCATTGTAATTAAATCATTACCAAGATGCATAACGTTATCAGCACTACCATCATCATCATTATTATCATCTTCTTCCTCTTACTACCTTAACTTGGAACGTAAGTCATTAGTCACGCCTGAGCAGAATCTGCAGAAAGAATGAGGGAATAGTTCATGTACACCTGAAACGCCTCATGGACTGCAATTCTCAGGTGGCTGAGCGTGAATTCCTTATTTGTAATCATCGCTAACCTACCAAAATGAAGGCAGTGATGGTAATGACTAGAAAACCATGAGCGAAGATCGTAGGATGATCAAATAATGATATCCAAGTGCATCTTCCATAAGTAGTCCGTTTGATCCATCAGATACACAAACACTAAGAGTGGTTGGTACTTGGCAGTTAGAGTCCACAAGCATACATTGTTTATGAGATGATGGTGATTAAAACTTACTCATAACTGCTGCTGAGGCGATGACGATGGTGATGATGAGAGGGAATTGGTGCTCTTAAAACTAAGGTCTCGGTAATGGGGAACAAGGATGCAGCGGTTAGTAAGATAGCTACTTTTCAATTAATGTCTATTATTTACAGGTCGGTCAGTCATTTGGTGACAGTTGCCTGCAACCTGATGATTTTGGTCTGTGACAGCAACATTGTTTACAATACACATTCATGGTTAGTCTGTGAATGGATGATGGTGATTACGATGATGACGTCGATGATGATGGTGGTGATGATGAGCATCAGTATGCGTTAGTTCAACGCAAAGGAGAGTCAGTTGAGCTCACCTATGTTCGGATGGTCGAGCATCTTCATTATCCTCACTTCTCTGAACAGCTGAAAGCAAACAAACATTTTCATTTTCGTTATCATAATTATTACTATTAATACTACAATCAATATTATTTACTAATGCTTTCCTCGCCACTGTCTCTCTATAGCACTTGCACATAGATATTGATTTAATGGGATGTGTGCACGAAAAGCCATCATCATAGGAACGCAAATTTGAATGAAATAGAATATTGATGCCATACCTCTAAAAATATTATACTGACATATTTGAATCAAAGATTTTGTGAAGATGCGATGTGTTGACTTTTTGAAATCTTGAAAACAACCCCATACGAAAATGAAGGTTGTGATGATGTTTGATGATGATAATGATGGTGATAACTTTGAGGAAGATGATGACGGTGATGATGATATTTGATGAGTATGAGGATGATGGTGGTGATGATAGCTTTGAAGATAATGTCAGGGAAGTACAATGGTTAGATAAGACAAAGGAAGAAGGTGAGTCTTATAATGACAAAAGATAAGCAATCAGTAACCAGCAAACAGCAGCCATTAAAGTCCTTAAAGTGAAACAGTGAACGCCCAGATAACGGAGGAATTAATTATTTGAAATAGTGTTTAATCAATTCAATACATCAATGACTCTTCAATGTAAGCCACCCTTACTGTGTTCATTATTTGTACTTGATAACCATTACTACCATTCTGTTGCATACTTGCAACACTTGTGTGGTCAATAAATCTACCATTAACGTGCCCTTGCTTTCCTCTGCCAACCACCAACCTCTAAGTATCAGACCTTTAACATGATGGATTATTGTTATTAGTATTATTGTTATTAATGTTGATATTACTGTTATTGTTATTATTATTATTATTATTATTATTATCATCATCATCATTATTATTATTATTATTATCATTATTATTATTGATGGGTTCACTTTTAACCATCAAAATAAATGCTTATTATAATCACCTTCTGCAAGCTCGAGGGGTTGAGCTGAGTCTTGTCGATGATCTTGATAGCTACCTGGAAGTATGAATCAATTCATCAACTGCTTGTCAAGCTGGTGCATTAATTCACTTGAGTTGAATTCCATTTGGCTGGCATATCAAAACATTTCAACAATGCCTAAGTGAGCTACAATGCCATCAACATCATCATCATAACCACCAATACCACCATCATCGTCATCATCATGAACATCCACATCTTGCAGCCTATTAATTACCACTTCCTATTTTCCAATTATGGACCCATTAAGATGAGCAGCTCGGAAAGGACAAAATCTTATTTTTCCAGAAGAGAACATTTTTTGCATTACCATGTCTTTTGTTTTCATTAAGTAGAATTATAACAAGATGGCAACTGAGATATTATCATAACTAAACAATACAAATACTATAAATGAATAATACAAACACAGCAAATGGTCAATCACAGCTTTTTAACAGTCATCTGATCAAACAACCTCCAAAATTCTGACAAGATGTCATTAAACCTCACCGACCTCTCTACCGGTGGGCACATGTTTGGCAAGCTTGACTTTGGCAAAGTTCCCCTTGCCGATGGTCTTGATGAGTCGGTACTTGCCTATGTGTGGCTCGTCTGGACCCCTGTTCCTCGAGGAGACCCTGTCGCATCCCTCGTGATTCTGAAAGAAATGAAAGCAGCTGCAGCGTCGAGGACGACTGGTGATCGGCACGGAATTAGGATTATGAAATAATAAATTCACGAAGGCTATTTCCTAATCCACAGGTTACAAGATTATAAATTCAGCACTTGGACTCTAAATTATGCTAAACAATTTACTTTTTAATATTCGGATGGGAGAAGGAAGCAAGAATGAGGTTTAAGGTTTCCTCCCCGAGCGAATGAAAAATTGCGCTCACCATAAACAAGTCATAAGATGTTTACAGGATTTTATATATTCAACCAATTTTGGAGTGATATGTCAAATTATGAGTCTTTCTGGTAATTAAAATTGCAATCAAAAAACTGTTTTAATAATGCAACAGAATTAATATTTAGACGATGTTAAGTAGAATCAAACAAATCAAGTAGAGAGCATTATCTCAGTATTATTATCAAGTATTATTTCAGGCATGCCAAATTACACTAAGCAATCAATGCTATTACAATATATCAGACCCACAAGGTACATGCTAGCATCATTTGGAACCATTCACCAATGAGGCAGGTGTAGGGATAACAAAAGCCTGAAATTAGATGCCAACTTGAAACACCATGGATGAATGCAGAAAAGGAAATCAAAACAAAAGAAAGAATTTTTGGTAAAATATGTTTAGCACCACTCATTTGAAACCAGAAGTTTATTAAGAGCTTCAGGAGGTTCTCATTACGGTCTTATAATGCCGATCTCGATTTATCGAGCACGTTTCACGACATCATGGAAAACATCGAACATGAGTTACTCCAGTTATAAGACAACATCCCCGAGTAACTTTGCATTGCAGTGTCTCAATTATTGATAATTACAAATAATGAGATTGAAATTAAAAACATTTGAACTGGTGCCAATGTCATTATTGTCTTCTAGCTCCAGTCATACTAATTATGCTGAGATAATTGTTATCACTATTGTCATAAGAATCATTATCCCTTCAGTTTATTCTTCATAGATTCCATCTAAAACACCATGCATGTGGATATGTAAATGATCATGTGAATGTGTATATGATTATGTGAATATGAACATCAACATGAATATGATTAGAATGTTCAAAGAACAATTACTTTTACAGTTAGAGTGTCACAAAAACGTGCTGTATGTTGTACAAAGAAAAAAAAAAACATCACAAAATGTGCAACTATTAGTTGAAGTGGAATCTAAATGCTTCAAAAATGTAAATGTTTCAAGCTTAAGTTTTTCAAAGCAGAATTCTCTACAGATCCTTGGAGATCCATATTGATCTCATTACTAATGGCATGGATGCAAAACGATGAAGCTTCAACTTTCAACTAATTTCTTTTAAATAATGCCACATGTCACATCCCAAAATGTTCATCCATGAATGCCAGTGAGGCAGGAAAGATTTTTAACTTGTGCAGACTCAATTCCACTGCAGATGCACAACCACAAACTGCAATAGCTTTGAAATAATGTGATGAATCAAGATGATTAAACCTCTTGTAATAATAATGGTACATTTTGAATAAAATGAGAAATTGTCAAAATTTGTAGAAAATTACAAACAAACTCCAAATCACTAAGAGACAAAAATTATCCTTATTCATGTAGAACAAACAGAGCACATATCAATAGGGAAGCTTATCATGTGCCATTTTAGGGCTTTCCTCAAATCAAGCAAATATGAAGAATTAGACTTTGTTTAAGATTGCAACCTTTAGGAACAAATCTTCATCAGATTTTGTGTATATCTATATAGCATCAATACACTAACATATAAAGTATCTCATCTATGAATATGATATTTAGAGCTAACTTGAAGTCTCAAATGAACTTAAAAAGCTTTTATGAATGAAACACTTATACCAACTTTAGAATGAGATCTATGGGTTGAATTGTCCGAGGTTATGGACTCTAAGAGTGGCTGCAAGGGAGTCCTGGTGCCAGAAACGTGAGATCCAACAACGCTCATTTTAATATTCTATATTCTCAATATTTTCTCCGCTTTTCTGACGAAACGATCGAACGATATTGTTCCGTGCAACTATTCTTTGTTAGCTTTTAGATTTGAATACCTCTGTTGAAGAGATATATCTGAAATCCGTGATTTCGACAGGAGACGGAGAAAATTGCACAAAAACCGGTGAAAAATCTGCAGCAACGTTACAGGAAGAACTCCGATGAAGTGGAAAGAATTACCTTATAAAATTCTCCCGAAAATAACTCCTCGCCTCTTAAAATATCTCCATCGTTCATAAAAGTTACTTAGCGAGACGAGTGAACGAACACCTCAGCCCTGGTGTTCGATGGCGTTTAGTGTAATAATTATAATTACTCGCCCTAGAAGTGCCGTATATTCTTCCGGACTAAATAATTTTATTTAAATTAATTTAATCCGACGGTTGCACTTTATTAAATTTTACTAAATCATGTTCTCGAAATGAAATTTCTTGCAAGAAAGTCGCAGATATTCAACGCACCGACACCGGAAGGTGAGCTACGATAGCCAAGCGAAAAGATGCATATCTATATAATAATAAAGTGCTTCTTTCTTCTTATAGCTGCTGAACCCGGCTAGATTAGTCATCACATTTTTATTTGAAGAAAAATTTTAATGTTTTCTAATGCATCTCGCACACTCGCACGCAATCACATAACAACTTTGTTTTTTCTTTCATGTTCAAAGAGACCTACTTTTTCTTAGTAAATAATCTCAGCAGACGTAAAAGATTATAAAATAAATTTTCCATCCAGCTCCATAACTCATGCATTTGGATGATTCTTTACTCACAAAGGAAGAGTCTTAACTCTTAAGTTGCGGTGTTCCAAAATGGTACGAGTTTGGGGGATTTAAAATTACTTTTCATTAATAAAATGGGCCCTAGTAGAACCAAAAAATATTAGTCACCGCTCCAAACAAGGTTATCTGGAGAGGAGTTCCTATCAAAAATATGCTGGAGATTGTAATCATAAACGGATCATCAAAGCAACTAAATATCAAATGGTGCAGCAGCTCCTTCTGCTCGTTTCCAGCATCACGGGCATGTTCGGGAATAATTTTATTTCCTTTGTCTCCTCAATGACAAAAATTATTCTTTTACATTTTTTATTTTATTATGTTTTATTATTACTAATTACGTTTTTGCCTTGAATCCAAACGGAATGTTTTCTATACTTAAACACCTTTTTCAAATGTTAAAATTTGAGCGCATTTGGACTGGCAGAAAATGTTGAATAGAGTGGATGAGCGGGAGTTGTATTTTTCGGTTCACCTGGCAAAAGTTGTAGCTTTTAGCCTTTAGCTGACCTTACGGAAGAGCTTCAATCAATGGCAATAAATAGACTTAACAACTTAGCCTGCCAATCGACTTTAAGCGAAGCAATCAAATCGATTTCGTGGATAGTTCGCATTTTAAACTCTCTTATTATCTCTCTTATGATCTTTTATTATCTTTCGTAACAAATGTATTCTGTTTTAGAACTGTTAAAGAAACCTTACTTTACGTCTAGAAACCGAAACTTAATTTTGGTCCTCCAAAAACGTATTTTCTAAACCCCCTTAGTAATTATCGGAAATTAAATCTCATTCTTCTTTTTCTTAGATATATGGACCATTGTTTCATTTTCTATTGAACAACATTAGAATGAACTTTAAATCTTGACCTGTCATTACAAATCCCAAATCTTAAATTATAGATGAATCCTAAATCTTAATTTGTAAAAACGTAATTCAAATACCTCATTGTAAAGGGCCAATTCATCTCAGTGTTACTCCTCTGACAAATGTAATTAATGTATTTTACCGAATCCATTAAGACTTGCATTAAGCAATCAGCCGAGTGGTTTAAAGGACTACACAATGGTGAAACTCCTAATGTCGACATTACCATCGCTCTTATTGCTTTATATAAGGTTTATAAGTCAATAAGATAGATTATCAATATCAATATGGCGATCTATATGACTAACAACGAGAAGATCTACGTACTCAAATCACCTTTCAATTCTCAGACACACCATATCAACTTTGTTAGATTCACCACAGAATTTGTCAGATCGATTTTTGGTAAGGTTGGATAAGTTGCCCAAATATATCTTATATATCCGAGCTCGCTACGTTTCACAATTCTCTAAATTATTACTTTTAATAGAAAATGTCACGAGCTTATACATTATATTAAACACTGCTGCTATATTCTGCGATGAAAATAATAATAAAAACGATGAATTTCACTTTACGTGCAATTCAGTAAATCTTTCTATTGTAGATTTTTTTCTTTTAAAACTAATTGTTCAATATAAAACATGATCAAGGCCGCGATTGTAAATATAAGTGGTAATGAATAAAAAGTTGCAGCTAGCCATAAAATTTCACAATTGCCACCAATTAATAAGTTTAAACTTTTAATCGTTAAGTTGTCGGCAATCTTTACATAAGCACAAGGTGGTAAGGCGAACTTTTGTTCTGCGTTACTGAATTCCATTTTTCGAATTATCTGAAGATAGGACTGCAATGTTCATAGCAGCTATTCCTAATCTATTCGAAAGGGAGTTATTAACACAGTCAATAGATCTTTATTGCTTCCTTTGATGCAGTATATCAATTCTATACCACGATCAACGTTACTTACTTGAAGCTTCATGAATAAAAAGAAATGTATTTAAGACTTGAAGGGAGATTTGTCTTTCATTGATGATCAGATGACTGGATGAGAACCTTTTCTGAATACTAAGAGAATATGTTCCATGGAAACATTGTCTATGTGGAGAGGACGCGAATGACATGATCAATGCTTCTTTTGGAAATGGTGGATAGAAACATAATAACATTAATTATTATTATTATTATTATTATTATTGTTATTATTTTTATTATTATTATTATCATCATCATCATCATCAATGTCGTTATCGTTATCGTTATCACTATCATTATCATCACCATTATCATTCTCGTTTTTATTATTATTATTATTATTATTATTATTATTGTTATTATTATTATTAAGCAGATATAACAATTTATTGCCTTATCATTTCGGTTTATTAGATTGACATCATAATATTTTCTTATCAAATTTTGCTAAATAAATACACTTCAAAATATTTTAATTGTAGCATGGAAATGAGTCTTAAGAAGTTAAATTGGGAATAATGTGGTGATCCATAAATGTCCTTCCCTGCAAATTTAAATGTATTTTATAATTGTTTTGAAGGTGCATGAATAACGAGTGATATCAATCCAGCGCATCTTCATATTGTTAAGATAGGTTAATTAAGTCATACTTGAATAGACATTTCTTCGTAGTTATTCATACAGTTTATTTATTATAGTTTATCGATAGAAACTAGTTATTTGTTCATAAAAATTAATTTTAATTCCCTCACAAAAATTTTTATTGCAGAACATCTAAGTAGAACGTGAATAGAAATTTAATAAAAAATTAAATCATCTCTCACTTGTATCTTACTGCGTCATCAATATATTTTTAGTAATAATAATAATAATCATCATAATCCTAGTCCCTCTCATTATTTCCATAATTGCAAACAAGTGGATCAATATTATCCAGGCACCTATCACCATGGCAACACAAGACATGCTCACCTGAACACTTTCTAGTTGATATCATAAACAGGTTAAGCAGGTACTGAGGTGGAAACTTCCAAAGTTATTTATTGGCATTGCATACATCCTCAAACTCACATCTGTTCACATCTATCAGGATCTAAGAATGGAAAATTAATGAATCGCATTGTTATTATTATTATTATCATTATTATTATCATTATTATTATTATTATTATTATTATTATTATTATTATCATTATGCAATTGTTGATTTTATATAAAATAAGCTTATTTTCCAAGTTATAAAGTTCAAAGTCCATTATTTATTTTGCTCTTAAGACCATCCTGATAAAATTATGCAGATTTGGATTCCAACTGATTATAGATTCAGGTACTCAATTGGTAACCTAATTCCATTTTATGACTATCTTCTACACACCCACCTAAGTTCCTCTAGTTCTCCATTGTTTTTTAAAGCCTCCAAGGATAGAAACATTCATATGTGTACTTCATTTATATAGCGCCGTATGCAATATGTGAGAGGGGCTTTTTGTTAATCATTTATATAGCCATCCTTCCCAAGGGCTCTTGCGGTAGTCCAGACTGGATTTCGACCACGACACATTACGACTGTTGCCATTACTGCCGAAAGCAGGATAGCAACCCATTCGGCCAACCTGCACGCCTCTCTTCAAACACTCGACTAATTTCGGTCGCTTTCTGCGCAGCCACATTGCAGATGGCTTAGAAACCTGTGGAGGTGGTTAAAATGACAGAAATTAATAAAATTATGCATTAATTCTGTCACTATCAACTGTCCATGATAGATCGTCAACCAAATCTTTTCAATCAATGAATTTCAAAATTGCTTGGAGAATTCTGTTTCTCTGTTTGTTGCCGCAAAATATGCTTTATATTATTTTAGCGGTAATTTACAGTAGCAGTTTAAGAAATATCAATTAAACACGAATGTCAGTTTATTCGGCTGAGCTGCGATTGGGATCAAGGTTCAGTTCTCTAGTCGACAATATCCATGGGAGATATTTACTGAACTTTTTTTGCCCATCTGAAGTAATCAACACTTACTAAAATTAATTGGTAATATTTCGGCGTTCATAAAGTTAAAAAAGAAAAACTTTTGGAAGTGAATAAGCGATCTTGTGCAAAGGGTTAAGATGGTTTCTCTTGGTTGTTGGCTCTTGTTGATCCACATTTATTTCGCTCTGGTAACGTTTGTAACACAATCCTTTTGCATGCAGACATCAAATCAATCGATCATTTTCTATCTAATACCCACTTTGATAAAACTTCAATTGCAATCACAACTGTAGGAATTTAAGTTGTTGATGCAAGATGTTTCTTCCGGAAAAACATCGCCCGAATAGTTTGCATGTTGGAATAAGGATGAAAATCTCTACAAAAAAATTGGTGTCAAACATTTTTTTCATTGGGAGATTTAGGTTTATCAATAGACCGGTGGATGAAAGCAACAAAGTTTAGCCATTTCAGGGCATTTGCATAGCTCGCTACGCCAAACTATGTCCTTGCTATAGAGAGTGTCTTGCGCGGCAATGAATGTCTGTCTCCATTTCGGAACCGTTCGATTTATCATGTCTGGCATTTATAGAACATAATAAAGATAAGCACTCGACGTAAATAAGGCCATTGAAAAATATATGTAGCACTCCTATGCTCATTTTCATACCAATATATAACAGTTCCAAATAACTCAATGCAATTCAATTGCGTCGGTTTTATAACACAGGATAATTAATTTTCGATGGGACCCTTTAAGCGAGGAGACGCACAAACACGTAGCACCCCAACCTTCCACCTGACCCACGGCATCGAAAATGTACAGCAGACGTAAATGTACAGAAAGTGGGAATGTTTTTATCGAATTATTGATGATTACTAAGTAATAATTAGTTTTAAAAATTTTTTAGAAATTAATACAGCTACTTAATTGATGTTACATATAATTAAATACGAATTAGGATGTAGATATTAAATTCGAACGCGGCCTTGGGTAACCCGTACATTATTATCAGCACCCGAGAAGATGGCTGTTGTCGCTTATTCAGCGTAGTGTTATCTCTTAACAGGGATGCTGTTCAAAATATGAACTGCAATGCATAATTCTAAATTTGCATTATTTGCAGTTGCAACTTTACTTTCGAATATTTGTTTGAATTATACCTTGGAAATCGACTTCAGTAAGTTGTTCCTTTTTTAAATTAAAAATCAGTTTAAGCAGCGCAAGCAAGGCAGAGAAACTATCTCCAAGATGGATGTATTTTTTATTTGAGGATGAATAATCCTGAACGTTTTACAGCAATTTGTGTAAGAACCAGAGCATATTTCCATCGTCATTGCAAATATTGTAAAAGTAGTCTTACCTTTTACATAAAAATATATTCAACATATATTTTGCTTTATCAGAAATCGAGGAGAGGGCGAAAAATGTCGCAGTTCTCCAAACATCGGCTCAATCCTCGATTGCTGACACATTGAATCCTTCTAGTTTAGCGATTGACGACAACCGTGATACTTGCAGCAAAACTGGAAGTGAAAAAGAAGTGACATGGTCTGTTATTCTTGAGAAGAAATATCCAATTGCTGCAATTTTGATCAAGACTGGCGAGTTTCATATTTAAAATCATTTTTAATTGAAGGTTTGTTTCTAATACACTAGAGATGCTGCTTGAAACTGCATCATTATTTTTTGAATCAAATTTAAAAATATCAAATGCATTGATTTTTTTTAAATTAATGTTTTGTTTAGATTTTTTGTTAAGTCTCAGTAACCTCATCCTTCTAGATCCCTTTTTTGGACCTAATCATGAAATCTCTATTGGGGATGACCAAACAACTNGTGACATGGTCTGTTATTCTTGAGAAGAAATATCCAATTGCTGCAATTTTGATCAAGACTGGCGAGTTTCATATTTTAAAATCATTTTTAATTGAAGGTTTGTTTCTAATACACTAGAGATGCTGCTTGAAACTGCATCATTATTTTTTGAATCAAATTTAAAAATATCAAATGCATTGATTTTTTTTAAATTAATGTTTGTTTAGATTTTTGTTAAGTCTCAGTAACCTCATCCTTCTAGATCCCTTTTTTGGACCTAATCATGAAATCTCTATTGGGGATGACCAAACAACTAGAGGTAGTCTCTGCAATTATGGTTCACAGGAAGAGACCATCAAAGATCATATCATAACATGTCTCACTGGACCCATGCTAGGAAGGGTGGTCACCATCAAAAATCTCTTTGTTGGAGGACTAAGACTTTGTGATGTCCGAGTTATGGGTTTGTTAATCTCTGCATGTTTCCTGGGAGTAGGGACGAGTTGTCATGGCATGATACCATATCTATCACTTCATGTGTTTCTGAAAATTTGGATAATGTTTTCGATCATTTTGATGATATTTCGATCGAGTCATTTTTGGTTAAAGAATTAATTGATCTTTGAATAACTCGATAATAACAGTTTGTGAGGATGGATATTTTGGGGCACTCTGCATGCACACGTGCCAGTGTCATGAAGGCAAGTCATGCAACAAAATTTCTGGCGAGTGCCCTGGCTTTTGTGCTCCTGGATGGATGGGTAATGACTGTCAGAGGGGTGAGTTATTTGTTACTTATTATATTTATTAACATTTCAACTAAGATTTTAGCCATCCTACTGATAATTTAATGATTTAAACAATCATTTAGATGCTTACTTATTCTTTGATTAAGTATTTTGCACTTATAACGGGATTCTTTTTTTTATTGATTCTCTTTTAGAATGTCAGGAAGGACACTTTGGACCAAGTTGTAGGTCGACTTGCCATTGTCAGATTGGTAGCAACTGCAGCTCGTTGGATGGATCGTGCCAGACAGGTTGTGAGGAGGATTGGATTGGCCCCTCTTGTCAGACCGGTGTGTTGTCAACTTATCAAGGATTACTTTTATCACTCAATTTTTAAATGGATAGGTAATTATTTTGTGGTGTAGTGCTTATGTTTTTGATACGATAATTTGCTGTCTTGATGAGGTGAACTTGAGCATTTATGTGTTTTGACGGAGATATATCAATTAATTAATTGGGTTAATTTCTCAAGTAATTACAATTATTTACATCAATTTCCTAATAAATGTGTAAGAAAATAAAATATTGAAAGAAAATTAATGATTCAAAGAAGATATTTAAAAACATCTTGGTGACAGTAACTTTCAAGATAATTGCGTTGAACTTATTTTTCAAAATTGTTTGCTGCTCTTTGAATTGAACTCTGCCAAGGACAGCACGTATTATTATAATTTTATTCCATTTATGAATCTTACGAGACTGGCTTGTAACCTTTACTTCCCCTAATTATAATAATAATAATAATAATAATAATAATGATAGTAATAATAATGATAATAAGCTAATTTGACCAGGCATCCCCAAGCTCAGTGAAGCTCCTATTCTTTTGGAGGCACACATTTCTGAAGTTACCATCAGTTGGACCCTTGGGACTCATACATAGATGAGTCCATATCCCCCTTTTACGTGGTTGAATATAAACCGAGCAGCCATCTTGGAAATGATTCATCGGGTTGGACACTAGGTGCAACGGTTGAACATACAGAATTAGGTGAAGTTGCATCGACAACTATCTCAGGCCTTAAGAAAAACACTTTCTATGAGTTCAGGGTAGTACCCATGCTGAAGATGCCAGAGCATACGAGCGATATCAGAGGAGGAGCATCTCCAGGCAGTGTGCCGTTCAAGACCGAATGTAATGGTGAGTGGTTTTGATGAAAGGTGATGATGGTGATTGGGGTTGCTTGGTGATAGTAACATCTTTGAATCTAATTGTAGTAGTGACAATAATAACGACAAATGCTATGCGTGTGACTATGCGGATGTAATTCCAGCTCCAACACCACCAAACATCACCTCCCTGCATTCATGGTCTGGAGGTCAAGGAGCTTCAATTACCATCCAATGGACGGTTAATGTTTGGGCTATTTTATATCTTAAGTGCTTTTTTCTAATTAATAACAGTCATTGTTTAAATTTTTGACAACATCAGCTTCTCTCAAAAAAGCAGTCCAATTGTGACAATATCAAATACTATGAAATACTCTACCAGAAGTTGGGAGAAACCACCTGGCAGACCGAATACAGCAACCATACAGTGTCCAGTAAAAACATTACTGGGCTTGAATATGACTCAGACTACTGGTTCATTGTCGTTGCCCACAATAATCAGCCATTGGACAGCAGTAGTGCCAGGAAATCTTTCACCACGGTGGCTGAAGTTCGAGCATTGCAGAGTCTGGAAAAGCCGACCACTGATATCGGAGTTGTTATCGGAGCAACCTTCTGTAGCATACTCATTGTAGCACTTGCCTTTATTCTCTTTTTCTATAGGAGACAGATGAAGAAGTACAACTCCATCCCTCAGCAGGAGTTGGAAGGAAAAATAGAAGGTGGTCTCAGATCCATAAATGATACATATCAGAACCATCCTTCGACCGGCAACTTCAACCCTTCTGCTTCTCCGAATGATCTTGACGAGCCGACCTTCGAATATGGAGACGATGTAGCTTTTGCACCTGACCCTCCCTTTCGTCACTCTAAACACTTCCTCTATGAGAATGGCAGAATAGCTGGAAAGCCCAGGGAGATCCCAACTCCTACAGTGCCACCAGAGAGGCAGCCAATTGCAGTGAAGGATCTGGAAGATTACATAATTAAGGGGAAGGATAATGACTGCCAGCTGTTCAGGAAGGAATTCAAAGATATCCCGGATTCTAATTTGGAAGCTTCTTCGGCTTCTGGAGCGAAGACCGAAAATCGTTACAAAAACAGATTCATTAATATCCTGCCTTATGATCATTCTAGGGTGGTACTGGAGAAAAATGGAAACACTGATTGTTCTGACTACATCAATGCCAGTTACATCGATGGTTACAAGAAACCAAAAGCCTACATAGCTTCACAAGGCTGCAACAAATGGACTTTACAAGACATGTGGCGCATGGTCTGGCAGGTGGACACGAGACGCATCGTCATGGTGACGAACCTGATTGAGAAGGGCAAGGTCAAGTGTGAACAATACTGGAATGACAAAGAGCATGATGAAACTTTTTATGGAAACATTGGAGTTACTTTGCTTGATGTTGAAAGGACAACAGACTACATCATTCGAACCTTCAGCATTAGGTTGAGGGAGTTTGATGGCGATTGCCCCAAAGAAGCCCTTGCTTCTCGCATCATCAAGCAGTTTCATTATGTGGCCTGGCCTGACCACGGGGTGCCAGATAGAGCCGGTCCCATAATTGCGTTTAGGCGGAAAGTCCGACTGCACGATGTCTCTCACCCTGGCGTCATACTCATACACTGCAGTGCTGGTGTGGGTAGAACAGGAGCATTCATTGCCATCGATTATCTGCTTGATGCTGTGCAAGCCGAAGAGTCTATCGATGTGTACAATTACGCATGTTCCATGAGGCGAGATAGAGTCAACATGATACAGACTCTTGACCAGTACGTTTTTGTTTATGATGCTCTCCTTGAAGCCTTGAAGATTGGGGAAACCATCATCAGTAGTGCTTCATTCTCCACCAAATTCCAAAGCCTGCTTCTTCCAGATGAAAATGGAGTCTCCAGTTTGGAGAAAGAATACCAACTACTGGATAGTGTATCCTATAAAGGCAAACCTGAGGATTATGTATTAGGCAGTGTCCCTGAGAACATTGAAAAGAACAGATTCCCAGATATCTTGCCAGCTGACAAACACAGGCCATTCCTGATGACAAGAGTGCAAGGAACCAATGACTACATAAATGCAGTTTATCTTGATGGCTACAGGTCTAGGAATGCTTACATCTCAACACAAATGCCCATGACTCACACAGTCATAGATCTGTGGAGGCTGGTCCATGAACTTCAATGTGGCACCGTGGTCATGCTCAATAGTTGGGATGAACATGATGATACTTATGGCCAGTATTGGTCAGAGGAGAATGAGGAGTGTGAGTGCGGACCTTTCATGATCGAGGCTTCTGCCATCAACAGGGACAATCCGGATGTCACTGTTCGTGAACTTAAGCTAACTTTCACCCCTCCACCAGTGCAACCATCACCCATTCCTAAAAACAACAACGATGCTGGAGATAAGCCCGATAACAACAATTCTTCGCCATCTCAACAAAAACAACAACAGCTCACAGTTAATCACTTCCAATTAAACATCTCTTGGCCTGACACCTTGAAAGAAACTAATGTTTCCACGACCTCCCTCAAGGTTGCTCTGATCTCCCTACTCGACATGGTGGAGAAGTCTCAGATGAAGACCGGCAACAAGTCTATCGTAGTTCATTGTAGAGACGGAGTGGCACACAGTGGATTGTTTGTGGCAATTAGTTGTATCATCGAGAGATTAAAGGATGAGCAAGAAGTGGAGGTTTTCCAGACCGTGAGGAAGCTGAGGGATCGTAGGCCGAACGTCATCAAGGATTTCAACCAGTACAAGTTCTGCTACGAGATGGTACTCGCCTACCTCACAGAGTTCTCCATTTATTCCAACTTCAAGTGATTCATTGCTGTATATTATAGTTTAGCAGCAACACAAAAGCAACATCAATATTACCTATTACTAACCCATCGGAGCAAAGTCGTCGACCTGCCCGACTTAGTCGATTCGACGAGGAGGGATCCCCGTCGTCGTCCGGTAGTCGTGCATCTCGTATTAATGTTTGTTGAACTGTTCGCATCGTGCCGTTTTACGGTGACGGCATCGATCTTCGATTGGTTATCGTCGACGATGCCGGTCGTCATGATGTCATTACGAGTTTTTATGTTTTCAATGCTGTCGCTACTTCGGCGTAATTTATTTTTATTTTGATTTATTTCAGTTTCTCTTTTTATTTATTCGTCTTTTTTTAATTATTTTGTCGTGATGTGTTTGTGCTTCTTTGCAACCTTTAAATTGTAAAATCACCACATCTTGAAATTGTACATTGCTTCAGGTTTTCTGTACAAATTTTTTTTTTTTAATCAAATTTTTCTGAATCACCAACCACTTAAGTGAATTGTTGAGCAGCGACATCCTTGCTTCTATTGGAATTTTTATTCTTCATCCTTGCCTCAGCAGACTGTAAACTGATATGCCATCAATGCTATTAATAGGGTGTCATGACAGCTGTCAATGTGAGGTTGTGCTAAAAGTGGAACATGAACTAAAACCATTGATTTTGCTCTGGTCAGAAAGTCAACATCTTAATCATCTCTTCAGTTTAAGTAGCTTCAAAGTCTCCAACGTATTGGCAAATCACATGTCCCAAAGGGGACGTTGGGCACGGGAATGTCATCTAATAAAGCTTTATAGTGCTCTCACTGGCTTTCTTCTCCAAGGCCTCCATGAGTCATTTGTTCCTTTCTCTCTCACTTAGGTATTCAATTGAGAATCTCAAAATCATGTGCAGAAACATTAACATCCGATTTGTTCATTCATTGTTGCATGCAGGAATTTATTAGCTCTGCAGATTTATGGAAGTCAACACATGGAACAAATGATCAGATGATGATGATGTGCAGGCAATCAATATTCAGAATTTATTCTTTGGGGCTTCACGAACATGGTTTCATTTGCTACCTCGAAAGTAGGAATTGAGCTCATGTTTCACTCGCAACTCACTCATGCTTTCTTGTTGAAGTTAATGTCATCCAGTGGCAGTCTGCATCAACATCTATTTACAGTATTTTCCATTGTTTTGCTGCTGGGATTTCATCTGTTGCGCTCCGCTCGGTCTGTCGTCGCACCTGCGCATCTGTAACCGGCGCACGTCTCGCTCCGTCTGTTCTATCTAACCGTACTAAGTTTTACTTTGTTTCGTCTTTATGCCTACGATAGTTTTGATGTTACTGGTCATCTATTGCCCTGTAAAAATGATCGGCCACTTTTTAAACCGAAGGTATTGATTCGTTGGACAGTTTGCATTCGGCAAATATCATCTTTTGTCTCATTATCATTCACATTGGAATCTGTGGTCTGTTTTAAATCCAATTGCTTGTTTTTGTTTGTAAGGCAACATCATCGATGCCGTTATCTTTATTCTTTTTTAAAGACTTTTTTTAGCAGAGATTTGTTGTTGCAATTTTGTTTGGTTTTGAAATCATTTGAAAATTTTCTAGTCTGCAGACCTTTAGATTTGGTTTGAGAAAATGGACATTTGATATAGATTTCAAGATAATGATTACAAATCTGTTTGCCATGTGTCATGTCTTTTGCTGAAACATTTTTTTTTTCAAAAATTATTATTTTATTTTTGTTTTTAGATTTTAGTTATGACTGCTACAAAATATTATCTATATGTTTTGTTAATCTTTAAAGCCATATCTATGAATTATCTTGTGAGGAAGCGCATTCAACAAGACACATTTGATCACCTCCATTATCGTCTATCGTAATGATTATTGCCAGTGCAAGTTCAATTATCTACCTGATGTCAATCTTGTACCTCAAGTTTAGGTAATTCCAGGAGTTCTCGCACGTGTGCACACGGCCGTCGCTCGTACGTGGGATGCATCGGAAAATGCTCGAGACCACGTGTTACATCATCACATGTGATGGTATGATCTTCTCAGTTATATTTGCTTTAGTCATATTTTTTTTAATGTTAGGATCTCCACTTGGATGCTTAAGACTCGCCATCTAATTTCATGGCCAACTTGGTCTCATGGCAGCAAAATTGTCCAGTGTTCATGACTGTTTTATACTAACTTCTACAGAAACTTGTTGGGCCAAACCATTGTTAAGATTGCACTGTTAATATTATCATGGTTATAAAGTCGTGGTCGGTATCGTTCGGCCAAAGCCAATGCGGAGGCTTAGGAGATGCATCGTTTTGATTGGATTCCGACTTGTGTTTGTTGTGGAGTTCTAAAGTTTTTCTAATTGTCTAAAGGGCCAAATACAAATTGTGATGGACGTGAAAGCTTTAATGCATTTGCATGCACGTGTTCTCGCTCATGCTACGGAACTGTTACTAATGTCGGTCGATTGTAAACGTTAATTGATCGTAAAATTCATTTTGCTAGTGGGAGTTGTTTAAAAGATTTGGCCATTTACAATTTGTCGTAACGATTCTTGTGGATATGCTTCGTCAATCTTGAAATTTAAAGTTATAAATTCTTTAAAAAGTCGGCCTCACGATTGCATCGCCATGAGAAGTCTCAGTTGTTTCGTGCTTATCGGCCATAGTATTATTGTTTGTAGTATCAAGTTTGTGGTGACTTTTGTTAAACCTCAACACCTCCTTTGAATCTAGAAGTTTATTCAATATTCAGAATCTATTTGTGTTGCTAACATAAGCTTCATAATTTCTGCTTAGCTTTTTGTGATGGACTTTGCACTAGGCCAGAATGCTATGACTTAGCAATGACAGACAAGCAACCATGCAAAGTGATCTTGGAATCTAAAATAGTCGCTGATGCTGGCCACCTAGCACCCTTGTACTTCTTGCCTCTTGCCGGTACGCCCCATAAGTGTGTAATTTTGTTATTTTTGTTATTTTGGGGAGCTGCGTTATTGGATTCTGTGAGGGAAACTGAACTGAAAGCCTCGATTGTAAGGTAATTTATACTTTTGTAACGAGCGAGCCAGATCGTCACCAGTTAACGTGATGGATTCTGATTGGTTACTAATTCACTTATCCCACTTAATCGGAGTCGTGGCTAGTTACACTTGCCTTGACAATTATTGGTAAAGATTGGAGCGCATATTGGCAAGGTTTGGTTGTTGTTTTTTAAAGTCATTGAAAAAAAATGTTTGTATTGGGTTTGGTTTTCGCGTCATTGGCAATAGTCGTATTTTATTGATTTGTCGTGAGTCCCCAAAAATAAATCAGTGTTCTGAACGCGCCATCATTACGTCACGCTTTCAGACGGGTAATCGGAAGGGTTGTTTACTTTTGAATTTGACTTGGATTATTTCAATATTTTTGATGTGGTCTTATTGAGTAGGTCGACTAAGTGATAAACGATGGTAGAACTACCGCCGGTGCCCGTAGTCTGCTCCAGTACGCAGCCTTGGATGGAAAAATGGCGGTCTAGAACCTGCAGAAAGATTTTGCGTTCAAAAAAAATCACTGCCGCCTTCAAAGATGAACCCAAGATTGACGAGAAAATTATTGAAAATTTTAAGAGAAATCAAAAAAAGAGTCTGGCGGCAACCTATACAGGAAAGATTCGGAGAATTTTAGATGAAAGCCGAGATAAGATAGTCCAATGCAGCAACGAGAAAGTACAAATTGGTAAATTCATTTGTAAGGCGGAAAAAGTTATCGCTCGCTTCGAGTACGACTTTTTTACGAACAAGTCTAATATTGCCAAGCGCCAACTGAGACCCATACAAGAAATGGTTATGATTTTAGAGACGTTTCGTTTACATATCTCTTCTTTCTTTTTTAGTTTATGCTAAAATATCAATAAATTATTTTCAAAGAAAGAGGAGGACTGTCCTGATATTTTGCTTCGTGAAGAAAAGAAGGCTTTGAAACAATCACGCGAAGTTTTAGTTATTCAATTGAAGTCCTTAAAAGAGGCGGTGTTGCCTCTGAACGCGGTGCAAGATGATTTTGCTAAGTTAATTCATCAGGTCCTTCAGGTAGAGAGAATCTTCGACGTTAGATTCGTTACTAACATTTCTGCTGAAAGAGTAAAAGGTAATGAAGTCAATTAAGTGATATTAAATGAGTTAATAGCTTCTTTTTGGTTTATGACAATTAGTAAATTCTTTTTTATGGAACTAGTTTAAAGCTATAAATTGAAATAATAATTGAGAATAAAAATAGCTGGAAAACATATTTGATGCTTTTTTTAAAGTAAGGATAATCGATAACGTTATTGCTATTATTACTTACACTTTTTACTATAAGTTTGATATTGTTAACCTGTAGATCTGTATTGCGAACTGCCTGGCCAGCGGTATCCCTTCACCGAGGAAGATGTGCAAGCTCTCATTAAGAAGTACTGCGGTTTAGCCAACAGGTTGGAGGAAGCTGTTAAAGAGTCCAAGTCGGCTTTGTCAAAGGTCAAAGAGCAAATTAACGACGTGATTAAGAAGAGGGAGAAAATTACTGAAGTCGTCAATAAAAACATTGCCACCAAGATTGCTGAGACGAAGCATCTCAAGGTTACAACGCGAAGTTTGTTATTAGGTTTAAGGATATTATTTCCATGATTTAATATCACTATTATTATTATTATTATTATTAATGTTAATGTTATTATTATTATTATTATTATTATTATTAATGTTGTTGTTATTATTATTATTATTATTATTATTAATGTTGTTATCATAAATTTATGATAGCTTAATAAATTGTTTAATTGTCTCGTTATGCAGAACAAATTGGAAGAGGCAGGGAGGGAATCCTGGCCCTATCATAGTTACTACAACAAGAAGTTGCACAACGCAAGCATTGCACTGAGCTACGCACCGGTATTTCCTTCAGACCTTGATGCTGATGATAATAGCGATGATGGAGACGTAATGTGTAATACTAACACTAATGCATATTAATATACTAACTTATTAATAATAATAATATACTAACATATTATTAATAATAATACTTCGTACTAATTTTGTTTCAGAACTGTAAACACGTAAAGGATTACGTCGATGAAACAGGCAGAAACCTGTGGAAGTTGTATAGAAACAGGAAGTCAATAATAGAGGAAATTCTAAGGAAGAACAAAGCCCTGCAAATAGACAGGACCGTGATGGTGCGCAGGAAAAGAGACATAAGGCCAATTGATGCTTTGAAATGAATTGTTATGAGTGAATTTCATACCCGGTTGACTTTAAAGGGTCTTGAAATTAAATGTGAAAGATTTTGAATGAAAGTTTAACTTTGCTGGTGAAGTGTTTAACTATTTACGTCAGAGTAGTGAGTCAAATTAATAATTTAGAATAATCACTTAAAGTTCGTAGAGTTTCTTTCATAAATATGAGGCGCTAAAAACTCTCCTTAATTTGATTCTTCGTGTTTCTGAATAATTTGTCAATAAGAGAACGGTTACATGATGCGTTGCTCGCCACAACGTTTTGATGGAGTAGCAATGATAAGAAAAATTAAGAACAGTGATGAGTGTATATTCATTATCATCATTTTGACTGAGAACGATTAAAATACAATGTTTGGTGTAACGTACGCCTGCTGTACACTTTCTTAACGATAGCTGTTATGGCATAATAAGCTGTTGCTTATTATTACGCGATCTTGCAAATGCAAACAATTCTTTTATATCTGTTAACTTAAATTAAGTAGTGAACGACCAGTTTTACATCAAATAATCCATTAGGCATGAACATGATATTTCAGACCACCACAGCCGTAAGTGGAAATTTGCTACTGCACAATAAATTTATTATCGTTTAATAAATTCATAACTTCAATTTAATTTTTAGCAGATATTTTTTTAAATAATTAAATTAATTATTTTATTACTTTGGACAATTAATTTACATATTTAATATCTTTTATTAAAGGAGGTTGCAACCATACATTATTGAGCCACAGTCAATCAACAAGACCATTACAAACATTTTTAAATCTTTATAAAAAAAAAATACATTTGTTAATCAAATTTATTAATAATCAGTTGAATTACTGTTACAGCTATTACTAAAATATTTATCAACTAATATGGATTATACACCGTTAGACTTTTCAGTTTCTCAGAAATTTGAGCAGTTCTTACAAAACTCCAAGCATAAATCTAACTCCATATTTCCATTCCAGGCCCATTATTCTTGGTCGAAACTAACTCACAATAGGGTATTCGGTGTATATGACTTGAGAGACCCCGCTTCTCGAAGGAAATATTACGAGGATGTAGCAGAGGCTGAATATGGAATGAAGCTCTTCTATCAGTCAATTCAACTGCGCCAGTATTTTGAAAAGCATCCGCACATGTCTCAGTATGTTTGCAGGCCGTTCATGAATTACCGACCTGATGGGCAAGAAGAATCGTCCAACGAAACTGAAGTGTCCACAATTTCCACAGAATCTGAAGCTTGGTCTAACCTAAAAGTCTCAAGAGATCAAATCGATATTTGGAAGGAGAGGTTGAGGAAATACTTGGTACAAACCATTTTAGCGAGACTCGACGAAATCGTTCAAATCATCGAACAAGACCTGGTCAAAGCCAGCATTTCATGGAACAAAATTGGCATCTCTAGTCTTAACAATCTGAATGCAGAAAACTTTCCAGAACTTCACAAAATTATGCCTTTCCTGGCATTCAGCAGTAACTTTGGCTACGTAGTACAAAGGTTAGGGGAGCTGAGTTCAGGCGGATGTTTGAGTTCTTATAAATGGAATTCAGGTGGAGATTATCAAGGCACAAAGTGGAACGAAAGCTTTCCAACAGATTCTTCCCTGATCATGCATTTCTTCTGCACCTACATGGATCATATTCTTCCTGCTCATCCCCTCATTATGAAAAACAGGCCATTCTCCAACGGCTACTTCATCAGTACCTTCAACAAGTCCAACTTCTCTGAACTGAAAGAAGGTTTGTACCTCGTTGAGCTCAGCATCAACCCTCCCCGCTACGACGTATTTTTCCAGGGTGAACTTGCTAACCTCAACAGTGGTCCTTCCAACATCTTCCAAGCAATTCTACTCTTCTTTTATATCCTCAAGACAAGGAACGAAGGAATGCTGGGTAAACTGAACTTGGGACGTTCAGGGATGAATTTCCTTTGGATCTTTGAAGATTAATTTGTTTACCTCTTTGCTTCCCGTTGTTTCTGTGACTTAAATTAATGCATTGTTTAATAAAATGTTTGCCTTTGTCAGATGTTGATTGCATGTTGTTAGAAAGGATTCTTACTAAAGTTTATGATTGAAATAATTTATGACAGTTCGATGACGAACGATATTGTGAGGTTGGTGAGACTTTTTTTGAATTCGCCCAAAAATAAGTTAGGGTTTCATTTGTTGTGAAAGTTGTGGAAAAAAAAAGTTTAAAGGAACTTTTTCCATGAACTTCATTGTTTGTAGGAAAGTTTTGGGAAGGAATAAACAATTATTTATATAAATAAAGTCTTAATTTTTTAGCAATCATTTATGCAATTTTTTAAGACTTTTGGGACTCAGCCAAAATTTCCAATCTGATTTTTTTTAAACAAAAAAAACGAATAAATTCTCAAGAAATGACATTTTATGAACATATATTTTATATTCTATCACTTGAAGACAAATGAGGACAATTTGAGAAATATAACGCATATTAAAATAATATAGACACACAGATTTCAAGGGGGTTTTAAACAGAAACATTCCATCACTTGTGGATAAAAAATTCAAATTATGATTTAAAAAAAAATTGATTGTTTTACACAAATAACTCGATATGTTTAGAATTAAAAAGTGAGCATGAATTGCATTTAATTTATTTTTCAGCGATCGTTTTATAATTTGCAACTTAAATAACTCAATAATTTAATAATTTTATTTCAAAACTTTTATTAGATATCTTTGGCATGTCGAGCTCGTCTCAAATTACGACGAAGCAGTAGAAATTATCGTCATAATTATATAATCTTTCAATTATTTACGTAAGTATTGGCATGGATTTAAGCAATCAATATACGGAAAATGGTAGCCTGAATAGGCCATACGAGCCTTTTTGTATTTTTCCAAGAGCTGATACATTTCAGTTTCCGGGACTGCCAGCTGCAGATTACGTCACTTTGCATAACATGCAGGCATTTCCGAGCGTAAACACTTCCAACATTTCTCAGACTTCGAGTTCAGAAGGTCGGAGTGAGGCGACGCCTCATCCGAAGACGAAAAGCTGACCAAAAGGAAAGCAGGCAATCCAGTTCCAGAAGAGAACAAGGACGAAGCTTATCGGGAAAGGAGACGCAAAAACAATGAATCCGCGAGAAAATCGAGAGAACAGAAAAGAATAAAAGCAGCCAACGTTGAGAGGGAAATCCAAAGGTTGCAAGGAGAGATTGCTCGGGTCGAACACAGTCTGATGATGGCAAAGAAAGAAAATCAGAGATATTACGAGGAATACCTCAAAATAACGAAACTCTTGCAGATAGGAAATGCCAATTATGCCCAATAATTAATGATCAAATTTGTACCTCTCATAATCTAATAAATTTCTTTATCAGTTAATAAAACAAAATAGTTCGACATTTTTATATGTTTTTGCTGATCGCCTGTATGCTTATCGAAAGTTAATGTCAAAGCGGTGACAAGTTTAACATTTAAATCATAGTTGATGTGAATGAACCACTCAGTGCTTCCTCAGTTGCACAGGGGGGGCAACAGGACTGGCGCAGAGGTTTGTGGTAAATCCGGCGCTGATCACACGATCGCTTGAACGAAAATAGCCATTTCTGGATCGCTTGAACGAAAATAGCCATACCTGGATTTTGGGTTTTGAATGACATGTCTTGAAATTTGAAGGAAACATTTTATTGGAAAAATAAAGTTACAATTCTTATCGTTCCGATTCTTATCAAAAAAGGCTTACATAACCTAATGAATGTGTTTAAATAAGTTGTCATAATTAGTATATTAAAGATAAATTATTGGCCGGCTTTGCAAACGTATTTGAGCTCCAAATGATTTTTTGTGGATTTTATATGTACACCTAATTTGAATAATCTTTCTTCGCTTCAGAATGAGCGTCATGATATTTACATCAAGAACATCTCTTCTTACTACCTTGAATATAATAAAAATTTTTGGAGTGAAGGTGTTTGGCGCAATATTCTGTAATATGACAGCTAAATTGTAATTTCTAACAACGACCTGTTTTTCCTCAAACCATCATTTTGACGCATATGACCAAATCGTCTCGTGATTCAATTAAAGCAATTAGCTTTAATTTTTGGTCGGAACTTGCTCGCTCATTGAATAATTATTAATATGTTACTTAATTTCCATCTTATAATCCATAGTTGACTTATTGAATAGTTCATAAAGGTGCCACATCGTTCTTATGTCGAAGAAATAATATCGCATAGTTTGATATGCTTTATGTTTCTGGTTAATTTCGACTAAGGTTGTTAGAGTTTTGTTGATCATCAGAATTTTTTAATGACTCATAATTGTTCTACTATTTGCGTTGTTCGTTTATAATAATTAAAATGGAGATTTTGATTAATTTATATTTTTTTCATTTAAAATCATTACGTGACAATAAATAATACTTTATAATTATATCATCTGAACCATAACCTATTGGTTCATAACCTAATATGATTCATATTTAAACGTATTCAATGCGGCTCGATTATTTATGAAATATTACAATTAATTACATTAATCATGTTGGTCCTATGCTACAGAAGGCTATGCTATGTAGACAGAAGCTCCCGAATGAATGTTGTGCTTAGCGCAGGGCCGCTAATAATATAAAGATTGTGGAGCGGTTGTGTGATTCGGGCTGAGTATTTAATGACATCTAAAAATGCAACTTTTACACAAAGAAACATGGACATTAACATTGAATTAGAGGATGTGCCACGCCGAAACCACACAGTGGAATTTGATCTACCGGCATATGGCTAGTATTAACAATAATTGATTTTTCTAAAATTTAGCTTCACAACTTCTGTAAATTTTGATTTATAGTTTTTCCCAGAGATGGTAATTTGCAGCGGATGCTGGATTAGTTATCATTATTAGATTAGTTTATTTCTTCATTCCACCTTTTATTTTGACTGTGTGAAAATAATGTAAATCGTGCGTGGCACACTAAGTGCCAAATTTGTCATTTACCCAACCATCACTAAAATTGTGAAGAATGTGTAAGAACCAAATTCTCATATTTCGTCTTGCAAACATTGTTATGAATTTTGTTGCAAAGTGCTGGAATTGGTGTTAAATTATTATATAATATAGTGTATTATGCATTTTCTTAATCCTCTTTCCTAATTATGCTTATTACCATGTAATTGCTTCACTAACATGTAACCAATTAGTTAGCATGTGTTTATTAATGTTGATAATTACTTCTAGATGGTGACTTAGGTACTTCTCAGTCATCTGCTGCAACAAAAGGACATGGTCACTCCTTGAAAAGGACCCTCTCCAGATCCATGAGAGGCAACATGAGGAGTCTTTCCATCCATCATCTAAGGAACGTGCAGGTGGAGGAGTTGGCGGCCGACATCATCCAGGATATCGTCGGAGGAGACGTGGATGATGTCGATTCTGCAGACAGAAGCATGTCCTACCAGCAGTTCAAATACTTGGAGTCCAAGAACGAAATCAAATGTCTGACGAGACCAATGCAGGATAAAAAGAAGATCATGTGAGTTGTGTGGTTGTGGATGTAATCGTCTGATGATATTTTAATAGGTGACAATTCATTTAATTCAACCACAATAATTATTACTTTTTTCCAAACATTTTGGAAAAGTTGTCCTGCCATTGTTATTATTATTATTATTATTATTATTATTATTATTATTGTTACAAATGTTTATCTTGTTGTTTATTTTATTATGCATCAGGATGCTACTCGAAAACTATGAAAACACGCAGCCAACTCGGAATTCAAACAGTTTGTCTTTAAAATCAAAAATGGTGAGTCACTGAATCCTGTTGGATGTCAATGAACTCACTGCACTAATTAAGGTTGACTTAATGAGGTCTCACTTATGATTTATTGGCAGAAATGGCAGAGAATGTGGCATAAAACCTCAAAAGACCGACACGGCCTCACCAATCCGTGGTTCAAAACAGTGGAGGGGAAATTGGGGACGGGAGGTTCCCTGTTCTTTCGCTTCGTCCTGTCTGCCATCTTCCTGGACATTTTTGTCTTCTGCCTTTCTTTTGTCTTTCTCTCACTCCCCCAGATAGCAATCACTTGGGATTCTCCTAGCGTGGACTCGGCAAACTCTTCGGGTCGCCTCGGCAACGTTCCTTTCAGCGGGAGGGAGTTGGTGATTGGAGATGTGAGTATTCGTCATCATCATCATCACATCAAAGCAATCAACTTGTCAATGTTTATCAACACTACTTTGCACGATAGATAAAACTTGATAGATAATTATTTATCGCCTCAATTGTTGTTGTCATTTGCAAACAATTTCAAACATCAAGGGTTGGCTGGAAGAGACGGAGCTGTACTATGGACACTATGCTCACTTCCTGGTGAACTTCTCACACAAATACGACCTCAGGGTGGCCTACTTTCTGGTCACATGCTCTATTCTCTTGTGTTCTCTTTTGGCTCTTTGTGTAATGTAGGTCAATGCTTGTGTTTGCTACTGGATGAGGATCACATGATGATGATCTTAAAATTTTAGGTTCTCCCGAGCCTTCAAGCACTCTTACTACAACACAAAGGGCGGCATAAGTCACGTTGATGCGAACCTCATCTTCTCTGCTTGGGACTTCGGCGTCAAGGAGGAAAAAATGGCCACACTCTGCTCTAAGAATGTCTTTGTCGACCTTAAGGTCTCGTTGGAATTCGAATTAAATATTCATAAACTGATTGAAATATTTATCACTATTGATGTTAATAGCTTATTATTATTATTATTATTATTATTACTACTAATATTTATGATATTAATTTACATTATATAATGTTTAAGGCATTGTAATATTTGTGACTTAATGTTGTTGTTCACAAGTACATGCCTGACTATTTGCACCTGGTTGAAGCTTGGGAATGAACTCATGAAATCCTGAGAATCTCAGCCAATATCTAAAGTGCCTTATATATCCTAGGATGTCAAGCACTATAACAAACCAGAGCAGCCAGAAGGCAGTCGAATAAAAAATAAAAATCAATAAAAACGAGTAAATTCAGAAATAAAATCATTAAATGTCCTACGTCTTATGATAAGCTCATGACATCTCACAAATGACATCGTTGTCTTCTCAGATATTGAGTGTTGAATTGCAAAGAATGCGACAGACGTTCGGATTGAAGGACAAGGTGAGGAACGAAGTCGTGAAGGTCGGAGTTCAAGTCGTCATCGTCTTCATGCTGGTGGCCAGTCCTGTCGTAATTTACTATGCCTGTCTCGAGGCTGGAGTGAGTGGAATGATGATGGATTGAATATTGAAGCAGATGTTGTTTTGTTGTTGATTTGTAGTGGTGGCAATGTGATGTTGAAACTACTTACTTTATCGCTTCAAATTGTATCGTTCATATTATTTGTATTATTCATTCTTATTCAAGTGATTAAGTAAAAAGTTGCACGAATTTCTCACCCAAACGTAACAGCATGCTATTGTCGGCCTGCACGAATGTCTTCGAACGACGCTAAATGTAACTCACGTGCGTGTCGATGAATGTCGCTCGACACGAATATTTCAGGAAGAACTTCCTTCACTATCTTTTAAACTGGAATTCCCATGCTAGTGACCAGTCTCAACTCTTTCTTGCCGAAAATATTTTCCGAGTTGGGGAAAGCCGAAAACTTTAGGTCATCAAGGACTTCCTCGTACCTCAATGTTGTCAGGTTGGTGATTATGATTGTGATTGTGATTATGTGGTGATGTTGGTGTTTAATGTCATCCTTTCTTTTCATAGCTGATACCTCTTGATGCTTGTAATTGTTATGTGATATTTCTGTTGATACATGTCATAGGATGTTCTAAACTTAGCAGCTTACCATATCAGATTGAATGTAACTAAAATTATTGTCTTAGCATGTTGTTGTGATGCATCATCGTGTCATTTCTGATGAATAACTGTAATCAATCAATTTATTTATTAGGATATTAAAGTTAAAATGAGACAAAATCAAATATTATTTAAGGCATCAAAATGTCAAATACATCCGACATATAAATCAATAGATCCTTGCTTATCTTGTCTTAAAACTTGCCACCTTGAGTCATCAAATCAATCAAGCACATCAAATGAATTTGACATCATGTTCTATCAGTTGACCTTGGTTATAAACGTCTGCTTTTTCTGGCATTAGAACGAGCTTCCTTCAAGTCTGCAACTTGAGCATCCTGGTCTATTATTGGTTTGCACATCTGGCATGCTCAGTGGATGGTGTAAAGTGTGCTGGTGTTAAGGTGAGGTTGTCATGATAATGATGGTGGTGGTGATGATGATGACAACGACGATGACTGCAATGATGATGACGAAACTATGAATTAATACTATTCGTGATGTTTATATATTTATTTCTGTAAAATGCCTGAAAAATCTTTCAATGTTAGCCATGTTTCTAAAATTAATTACAGACACATTTAAAACTCTTTTCAGTAATTGAGCTTCAAATCTTTGTTGACATTGAGTTAATTTAATAAGTTATCATCACATTCACCTGACAGTGCTGGGAGACTTTTGTTGGGTCCCAGCTGTACACCCTTGTAGTACTCAACTTGCTGATGGTTGTCATCATCACCTGCATCCAATTGCTGATAAGGTAAGCTGGTTATGAGTAGAACATGAGTATGATGTGATTAGGATATTCTCTTAAGGAGGCTTATGTTGTTCTGATAAATGTATCTTTGGAGACATATTAGACATTAAGAATGATGGTGCTAAAGTGAGATAAATTGAAGTATTGAAGATGATTGGTGTGATTGTTACACAATCATTCATAAACACTTAGAATTACAGTGGACACCATTAGTACTATTAATCACTTATCCTCACAACCTCTCGGAGGAATTAAGTAAAAATAGAAATTAAGCAAAATATTCCGATCTAAAATTATTCCAAATCTATTGCTTTCAGATATCTACACAAAATCCTCGGCTCAAAAGTCACGTCAAAGTTTGTTAAATCAGTTCTCGAGCCAAAAGAATTCAATGTTGGCAGGACTTCCATCGATGTCGTCTACGTGCAGTGCCTGTTGTGGTTAAGTGTCCCTGATGATGATTATTATTATTATTACTACTATTATTATTATGGAATTGTACTATTATAATTATATTCATTAAAATTATTTATTACGATTTTCACGAATGGCTCTCATTAATGCACATTAATCATTAATCTTACAGTTAGGTTCAGTTTGTTTACATTTTACAATGACCTTCACCTTCAGGTTGTCAGTATACTTCTCCCCCATGCTCAGCTTGCTAATCGTCTTCAAACTGCTGTTCGTGTTTGGCCTTAAAAAGGTTTTTAATTATTTTGAATGTTTAATCTCTAATGATGATGATGATGATGATGATGATGATAATGACTCTTTAATACTTTCTGTGGTGTTGACATTTTGTCTTTTAATAACTTAATAACTTTTGTTATTATTGTTAATTGTGAAGTATGTGAATAGTAATGCATGATCATATCGTCATATTATAATTATTATAGCAGTTATAATAATTATTGGTCATAATCACATCACCACAACGTGCTGCAATGATGACAGCTAATTGTATGACAGCTGATGGCGAGGTTGGGTTGTTATGAGCCCGTAAAGGTATGGAGATTGGGCCACTTAGAGACCCTGGTTAGGCTCATTCATCTCGTCACCTTCCTGCTCTGTCTGTCTGTCTTTCTCTACACTATTGTCTAGTGAGTCACAAAGTTATTAATGTTTGGTAATTAGCAATTGTTGTCTTTGTTGAACTAATAAGTGAAATAATGTTTTTTATTTTTCAAATTAATTTCAACGATTGTTTTGATCGACCACTTAACATACGAACATTTGGGAGTCTTATTTAGCAGTGCATAGGTTTATTGGTTTTATCGTTATTACGTTTGCTTTTTTCAAAGCAATTACTTGTCCTACATTTCCGTCCAATAGTGTTGCTCCATCAAACTCCTGTGGACCTTTCAAAGCCTACAACCGCTCTTATGAAATATTTGGGTCTTCATTTCCCTCTGGGGATTCTTCTGCCAGGGATTCGTTCAAAGTAATCGTCGGGGACGTCGCGTCGTCGGTCGGATTCAGAGCTTTCATCTGCCTCGTATTCAGGTGAGCCCAACCTGTCGATGTTAAGTAATTTTTATTTATTAATTATATTATCGATAATTCATTATTCCTTTGCATCAATTTCGGCTTCATTGGAATGCTGCTGTGGAATGGATCATAAAACAGTGTCTTGGTGTACTACCTGAGAGTTCATGCTCAAGGGAGGCATGGAATGGCTGATCAATTGAAGAGGCAGATAGAACTGGTAGGTTTTGTTGGTGGTACTGATGATGATGATGATGATGATGGTGGTGCTGCTGCTGCTGGTGATGATGATGATGCTAATGAAGCACTACTAATATTTACGAATCCTTACTGGATTTGTAGGAAAGCAAAGACAGGAGTTATTACCTGGATGCTTTGAAGTTGCTCAGACATCATCTGAAGAAACCAGGTGAACAAACAGAAGCTGTCAGGAAGAGAAGACCTGGAATTAATCATTTGGGTTGTTTTATGATGATAATGATTGCTTAGACAACTTTAGTGATAATATACAAAGAACGATGATTGCAAAGCCAGTCTAAACTTGTACTTCACCAGTGGAGGGCACAAAACAGCAGCTTAAATCAGAAGGTATCAACACTCCCCCCATAAAAACCATGGATCCATCCAGTTCCTGTCCTCTCACACCTTGTGTTGGGCCAACTTATTGGTCTCCTGAGAGCAGGCAGCTGATTACAAGCGACTATTACAACATCATGTTTCCAAACAAGAGGGCATCCATCTGTCCACTTGTAGATGGATCAACTGGAATTAAACAGTTAAAGGTGGAAGTGTCCCCTGATGTCAACCCATTCCCTGACGAGGTGGATCGCCTTTTTGATTTTGAGGAAAAGGATGGTGGTGGTGATGATGGTAATGGTAGCTATAAAAATGGAATTGAAATTTTGTGATGACTTGACAATGTTAGAAGATTGTTGCCGTTGTTATGTTTATTAAGACTTTCATTCCAGGCACCACCAGTATTCTTTTCCTTCACACAATGGATCCTTTCTCTCACTCTTTATCAACATCAAAATCTATAATCATCTCTATTTTGATATTTTATAGTCTGTGTTATGAAGACTTATATTTGCCATTCTTCAGCCACTAAGGGTTGCGTTTTTTAGCTGTTAACCGCGCATGTTTCGATGTTTGCGCTTGCGACATTCTTTTCATTATTTAAATTTATGAAAACCATTTTCCTATTTGAATTATAGTGAAGTTTTACTTCGTTCATTGATGATTTCAAATTGTACAAACTTTATTTTCTAGATTTTCTGGTTTTAATGGCATCAGGTAATGTCATGTCATTAAGCATTAATTTGGGATTCTCTTTTGCATTTCTTTTCTACAATTTCTCGATTTTCGATGTTTTTCAGGTTTAAATCATGTCTGTCCTTAGCTCAGTGTTTTTTTTTTAGTGTTTTTTTTTTTTGTCAGTGTTTTTCGTGCTTAGTTTTACCCTAATTTATCTAAATTAATGCTCTTACAATTGGCTCATCCTTTGCCTAGAGATGCAAGTCATCCCAATCTCAGGGTATTTCTTTGATTTAAATATTTCTGTATCGTCGCCATCGCATAAGTGCAAACTTAGTTGCTTTCAGTAAAGTGTCTTGGTTAATTGTTAATGTGCCCCAAAAACGACACACCCTTTCCACCTATTTTGCAGAAAGTATTTTCTAACTATATTTGTCATGTCCCACAAGTTTGGAACCTTATCCAATAAAAACTACCATTTGGCTTTCCTTAGTTTAGTGTCAGGTTTTTGCCAGAAACATCTCAGGCATTTCACATAATAAGCCTCACTAAGAGCTAAACTTAACTTTGTGAATTTTGCTAGCCTGCTCTGTCAAGCAAAATCATCTCAAGATGCTTGCTTCTCAATGCACCAGTAAAATTTTAAACCATTCTCAATTCAGCATGGACCTGATTTGTCTGAAATGAACGTTCTTTTGGGCTGAAATTCAAATTGACTGAGTATCGGACCTCGGTCGAGGATGTGAAAAATATGAAAAAAAGGATGTGTCAGAACGTGTCTCATCAACAATTCACAGAAGGTAGAACCATCAATCTAGGTCCATAAATCTCAATAACTGCATGGCAATGTTTCAACAAAACGCGGATAAAAATAAACCAACAAATAAAAACAAATCAATTCAAGGCCAATGAAAGAACCACTGCAAGGAACTCTACCACTAAATAACTCGGGACAAATTTTTATTTTAAAATCTTGCTGAGCTTTTTAGGACTTGAGTAGTGCTTATGTGATGACATCAGGTTTTTCTCTTCCCGTTATTTCCTTCAATTTTGATAACTGCAGAGCTATTTCAACCAGAGGCTTAAGCTGTTCCTGTGTTCAAAATTGATGAAATGCAATCTCCTTTGTTTTTGTGTCGGATAATAAAAGATTCTATGATATGCATATGAAACGTTTCAAAATAGTGTCAGAGGACATGAAGAACTTCAAGCAGACCTGAGGATCATAAAGTATTTTGTTTTTGTCGGACTCGTAGCTGTCGATGTACATCCTGATCGTGGCGCCCGAGACGCCCGTGCCGCTCAACCTGAAGATGATCCGAGAGTTGTCCTCGAACGTTATCACAAGTCCCTGAAAACATTGTTTACAAATATTCAAAAATTACATTGGCAAGCCACAATTTTAAAGGCGACCAGGGGTCATGACATCGGTGATAAACATCGTTACAGCATAGTTAGATCACCTGGTTCTTGGATACGCTTTTGTCAACAGGATCAGTGTAAGTGAAATTTTCTCCTTTTGCAACCTTGTAAGTCTTGCCACCGCTGGAGAAAGACTTTCCTTTGAAGTCCATGGAAGTAATGAGGCTCTCAAGATCCGACATGAGTCGGTTTGCTTTGGCCGAGTCACAGTTTTCATAGTCGTACCTAGAAGAGGCAATACAAATTAAATCAAACCCAGATCACCGATTCTAAGATCAATGTCTTTTTTTTCTGCCTGCCATCAAATAATAAAGTGAATGCCTACATAGTTTGGAGCATAAACCCACATGTGACAGCTAACAAGTATAATAAGTTTGATCCACAAAATGCTTAAAAACCTCGTATAGAAGTTGCGACCATATTTGTTCCAATGGTCCTTCACGACGTCCTCTACCGACATCTTCCTGTTTGCCAGGACCGACAACCACGCAAGTACCGCCCACATTCCATCCTTCTCCCTGAGTACAAAAATAGTACAAAAGTGTAATGAGAATCTAGTGCTACCAAGAAAATCACAAGTAGGAAATAACAGCATAAAGTATCTGAGATGAAATCGATCCATATACATGCAACACAAACAAAATCAAGCCTTCCAAAGTACATCCTGATCACTTATAATTCTAATTTCTAATTCATTATCAGAAAATTATCTTGGTAGTAATCTCAAGATAAGAAAAGAACAAATCGTGTACCTGATGTGGTCAGAGCCCGTACCAAAGCTCTCTTCTCCACAGAGGGACATAAGGCCAGCATCCATGAGGTTGCCAAAGAACTTCCAGCCGGTCGGAGTGACGTAAATGTTCTTGCCGGTCTTCTCGGCCACTCTGCAAATAATTTCAATTCAAGTGCCTTAATATTGTTAAAAATCTGAATTATTCAAATTTTCACAGTTGCTCAAAAGTAGGACATTCAAAAGAATTCAATGGATTTCAGGATTTATTAAAGCTCAGTTATGTTCGCAAGTGCGGCAATAGGTAAGCACAAGTAATTCTAACCTATCGACTGCAGAGCTGGTTGGCATGCTCCTGGCAAATCCCTTGGGTTCCTTCTTTTTAAAATAGGGTATGCAGTCGATGTTGGCAGCCAGGACAGCCAATGAATCACTGGGGTTGACAAAGAAGCCCTTCTTGCCTAGAATCATGTTTCTATCCTGCCAATCATTGTCATTTCAAAGGCATCAACAAATACAAAAAAAGACTCACAACATCAACAACAACACTATTTTAGACATAAAATAGGCTCTAAATAAAGATGTCATTGGCATACTAGTTAGCACATTACTGTTTTGGCTGCAATGCATTACATTCTTTCAGGAAATAAAACAATCAATAGATATTCTAAACCCAGTGCAGTAATGATGATGATGCTGATGATGATGATGTTACTAATAATAACAATAGTCAATGATCACAATTCTTTTGACATTTACTCACGCCATCCCCATCAAAAGCAGCCCCAAAGTCGTAGACACCTTTCTCAAGTTCAACTACAAGTTCACGGGCGTACGTCAAGTTAGGGTCAGGATGGCCTTTTCCAAAGTCTGGGAGGGGGATGCAATTGCTGACATCACCCTTCGGGACACCAAGTTCCTCACACAGGACTTTCAAGATGTATGGGCCCATGACTGAAATTATAATAATCACATGATCACCATCACCATCATCATGGCAATTATGATGCCAACCTCCATGAAGAGCGTTTGCAGTGACTTTGAAACCTCCAGAAATGAGGCCCTTGATGACACCAAAGTCAAAGATCTGTTTCATGAGCTGAAGATAATCAGCCACAGAATCCACAACCTCGATTTCAAATTGGTGAGACTGCTGAACTTTGAACTTCTGAACTCCAATCTTTGATATGTTCACCTTTATGTCAGGGCAGATGTTATATTTTACTATCTTCTTTGACAATTCAAACATCCTCTCTGTTAAGTTTTCTGGTGCAGGACCTGGATTAATTATTGAAAATGCATTTTAAGAAACATAAAGAAAATATTTTTAAAATAAACATCATTCAAACAAATTTTTTTAAATTATATAAATAAAAATCCAATCAATAGTCTGATTACCTCCATTGGAAATGTTATATTTAATGCCAAAGTCCTTATCTTCACCACCAGGATTGTGTGATGCTGTCAGGATAATTCCACCATCGGCCTTTGACTTTCTGATGAAACAAGACACAGCTGGTGTTGACATGATACCATTTTGTGCTACAAAAAGCTTTCGAACCTAGAAAATACAAGATATTTACATTCCAGAACCAAAACATCTTCAATCCAGGTTTGAGTCAAGTTCATATTTTCAAATTTAAAAACAAACATTTTACTCCATTTGCTTACATTTACCTTCCAATTTAATGAATTCTGGAAATTGTAATATAACCAAAAATAAGGATAGCGAGTTTAAATAGCAGTAAATCATCAATTGATGATGACTCAATGATTGACTTAGGTAACCAGCTCTAACAATTCCCTAAAGCAATATTCCTGCCCGCAAAAATGAATTTAGTGATAAATAACACAATATGTAATACTTGCAACAGACCAATTGTAACCTTGTTGGCAGCAGAGATCCCAATGATTTTCTGTAAAGCTTCGTTGTTATAAAACCTCCCATCTCCTCCAACAACGACTGTTGAACCTTCTAGTTTGTTACCAAGTCCAGCATCAAGTACGCATTCAACGAAAGCCTCAGTATAATTTTGCTCCATAAATGTCCTCGTACTCTTACGGAGACCGCTAGTACCAGGCTTCATGTCACTAAATGGTGTAACTTTCACGGTAGCCACCTTCAGTTCAGCCATACTTCTGCTGACAGACGAAATACAAAAACCGACAATATTTTAAACACTCCGACTCAACTGACCACCTCTGTGACGTTTAAGGGTTAAGGTTAATTGAAAGTCAAAACTAACAAAGTAGAGATTTTTTAATTGCGCTTATAAAAAAAAACTTTTTTAATGTTTTAAATGCTAATGATGCAACATTTAAAATTTATTTTTCAAGACCATTATGAAATTTACCTAAATCAAACTTAATTATAAATAAAAATGTATTTGATAAAAATATAACTTACAATTTTAAAATATTCACCAAACATTTGTTCTTGCAAATGCATTTCACGTTTTTTTGATTTTGGTTATTTTTTTATTTTTTGTTAATTTATTTCACTTTGATCATTATTAAGTAAATTTAATTATTTTTCTGAACTTTGTTTTGGCGTTGAAATTTCCACACGATGTCAATGAAGGTTGTTTACAGAGAACTGGTGACATTACTTTTTGCTAGAGGGATGGTATTTTGACGTTAGACTTAAAAAAAGTAAACATCGTTTTAGAGTGAGGCTTAACATCCTGAAAAATGTCAGCATTCTTTCTGACGGCCAAACATGCCGCATCTAGAGCATTCCATGGTGAGATGACATTCATTAAGTTTATGTTGTTAAAAGTTTTTCAAATTTTTAATTGGTTAATTGTTGCTGTCTTAAAATATTTTACGTTGAGATCTTTAAATTTTAGCACATCATAGAATTCATATGAAAAACGGAATGTTAGGCAAGCACTCCAGGCTAAGGTATTGATTAAAATTCTTTGATATTTGTATGATATAATGTTGGTATTAGTAATGATGACGGCTTATTACCAAATTATCTAATTCATTGAGTAATTTAATTTAGCTTGAGTGAGCTGACCAAACCTGAGTATTGCATCATTCGGTCTTCTTCAATCTTGGCATGCCGTAACGACAAAGAAAGACATGCAATTCAGGGTCTTCAAGTCAACAGAATGCAACTGAGCATACCAACTTGTATTCCATTAGATTTGCAGCCAAAGTCTGGTTTGCTTTCTGTAGGATCTCTGGGTCATCTCACATTTCGGTCATTTCATGCTTCTACAAAAAAGTTAGAATCCAAAGTCGTTGACTCCCTAGAAGCCATAAAAGATGCCATCAAGAAGGACTCACCCACTGGTCAGTTAAAGACTTCAGAGGCACCTGTCCAATCACAAACACCTGAAAAACCCTATTCATGGTACCCTGGCACTCCAAATGTGAAGTTGGTTAAATCGTCAGACGTCACCTACCCATCTCAGATCATGGTGAAGGTGCCGCTAAGGACGAAGATAGTCAATGAACTCAAACACTACTACCACGGATTTCGTCTTTTGTTCATTGACATCAGAGTTTCACTGAGGCTCATCTGGGCAGTACTCAATGGCAAGACCCTCATGAGGAGAGAACGTAAGCAGGTGAGATTCGGTGTCCTGCATGCATTGTTAGTTTTATTATTGCTTATAGTTTTATTATTGACAGTATATATTATATTCAGAAAAATTATGATTGTTTATAAGAGTTGAACAAAATTATGCGACTTCACTTGCAGCTGGTAAGAACAACCGCAGATCTCTTTCGACTGGTGCCCTTCCTGGTGTTCATCATCGTCCCGTTCGCCGAATTCCTCCTCCCCATCGTCCTCAAGTTCTTCCCTGGCATGCTTCCGAGCACTTTCCAGGAGGCAACCAAAGATGTGAGTGCATGACATGATGGTGGGGAGTAACATTTGAGATTGTTCCACTTTTCCACAAACCACCTTCATCCTGCTACTCCATTTCTAGCAAATTCCATCAATTCATACTCATTTGTACACCTACCCACTCACTGACCTACTTTTAATGGACTCAGCCTATTTACTTGTTTAAACTCGCACATGCAGAGGCTGAAGCTATTGAGGATAAATAAAGTGAAAGTGTGGGAGGAGTTAATTACACTGATTATTAAGTTGCACAGTTCAAATTAAGTCTAGTATCATCATTATGTCTAGTATGTACATTAGGCACACTAAAATGATATTCTTGTCATTAAAAAACTGATTAGAACCTCATTTTGTGGACTTAATTTGTAATTCAACGAATCAGATTCATTTCATTGAAGACAAATATCACAAAAAACATCTCAAATCATATTTATTAACACAGTCTGCACTTTGTTATCCTTAACTACTGTTTCTTCACTGCAGCAAGAAAAACTAAGGAAGCGATTGAAAATGAAACTGGAGATGGCCAAGTTTCTCCAGGATACGATCGAGGAAACTGCATTGGAGAGGAAGGATGGAAAAGGAGAGAGTGTCCACGATTTTGTCGACTTCATGAACAAGGTGGGTTTATTATGGTAATGATTGAGGCATGTTAAGCAGAGGTTGAAGCTTGCAATTGAGTTACTAGTATTTTTTTTTATAAGAATAAATCATGACTTGGGATTAAAAGTGAAGCCCAAGGTTTTACAATATACGCTAATCTAATACGATGAATTTATACAATAACTAAAATAATATAATCATGGTATTGACTTTGTCACACGTCCGCATTACAATGAAACAGATCAGGACGTCTGGCGTTCAGACGTCCAACGAAGAAATCCTGAAGTTCTCAAAACTTTTTGAGGACGACATCACCCTCGACAATCTGAACCATGCTCAACTGAGAGCCATGTGTCAGATGCTAGAGATTACTCCTGTTGGTCCGAATTACATCCTCAGGTTCCAGCTGGAGATGAAACTTCGCGAACTGCAAGCTGATGACAAGGTGAGACATTATAACCATTTGCGGTCGAGCAATCATTATTATGACTGCAATGGACATTATCACATATGTTAGGACATTGTTGTAGTCACAAAAATATATGTTGTTGATGGCATATGGAAACATTTGGGTTAAATTTCTCGAGGCATGACGAGTGGTGTGACCAATCAACCGACCAATCAAACATCATTCAATGGTTCCAGATGATCCAAAGGGAAGGCCTAGCTTCAATGGCCGTGTGGGAGCTCCAGGATGCCTGTCGTCAGAGGGGCATGAGGTCTTTTGGTGTCCCAGAGGAACGAATGCGAAGTCAACTCACCCAGTGGCTCGACCTTCACCTTAACCAGAAGATTCCCACATCTTTACTCCTTCTCTCCAGAACCTTGTACTTCCCTGAACACATTTCAACTGAAGATCAACTCAAGGCCACCATCTTGGCTCTGCCAGAGACTCTGGTAAGATTATTAGCATTTCTTAGGCATTAATATTTATGACTTTTTGTGAAAGCTCTGGTTGCAAAATAGCAGCTGTGGTCAAATAAGAGCTACATATACAAATAGTAGCCTGTTGAATTACATTTTTAACTGATTTATAATCGCCAGACTGATGAGGCCAAGGTCAAGATATCCGAGGTGTCCGGTGACAGGGTGGACAACAAATCAAAGTTGGAGGTCATCAAGCAGGAGGAGGAGCTTATCATGAAGGAGAAACTCGAGCTTCAGCACACTGGAGTCAAGGCTAAGGTTGCTTGTTTATAATTGCTATTAATATCTTTAATATTAACTGATTTCCTAATAACTATTCTTAATCCACCAGGAGGAAGACTTGGCTGATCTGGGCCAGATACCTGTGACCATTGATAAAATGGCAGCTGAGTCCTTGGACCACATTGGTGAGCTAATTATAATAATTTATTCCCAATTAGTGTATAATTTTAAGGTTTCAGGTGAATATAGGATATAAATGAAAATGTTTTAATATTTTAAATATATATAATATTTATAAAATGTTGGCAAATCAAGGCATTGCTTCGTTTGCTCACCTGAACTACAATGCTTTCATCACTGTCAGAAGAAAATGGTGATACATTGTAACTGCATCTGTTGCCTTTGTTGCAATTTTACAATTGCTCTTCAACATTTTAGCTTGTATGTTATATTTCAGTTTCGTTCCTATAATAAAATAATATTTATATAAATGAAATTCATATAGATGAAAATGTTTTAATATTTTAATTTAATGTTTTAATATTTTATTTTAATTTTCATTCAAAGCTGAGAAGGAACAAATTCACTCAAAGGACTTGGAGCACCTGGAAGATGCATTGGACATGGTTGTGGAGTCGAAACAAAAGCTCAAGGCTGAGGTGGAAGATCTCAAGAACCTCAAGGAAGAGTTCTCAGAATACAAGGAGGTAATGATAGTGATGCTCAATCTGATCTTGTGCAGAATTGATTGATAAAGAATGATTAAATACTGACTTGATTCTATTATCCTTCAAAGAGCCTTGGTCAGCTGAAAGGCATGCTTGCTACTGATGTTCCACTGGCCTCCATGGAAGAATCTAAGGCTGCCAAGAGGTTCTTAGCAAATATTACATTTACCTGGTGAATATTTAAAACAGAATCTGAATGGTGATTTTTTAGGTTGAGCAAAAAAGTGGAGAAGATGATCTCCATGTTGGACGACACGGTTTCAAAGCTCAGTGCCGACGCAACTCCAGTGCACGAGGCAGAGGGAGTGGAAAAATCGGAGGTGCTGAAGGAGTTCAGAATTGGGGACAATGTTCCAGATCTGAGTGCCAAAGAGTTGTTGGAAAAACAGTCTGTAACGTTGTTGTTGTTATTATTATTATTTGATAACTAAACATTTACATTATCTTGTGGCCATGTTCTGTTCTGATAATTGATTTGCATGCTAATTAATTGGTAAAAGTATTATCTTTTAGCATGTTTTTGTAGATCTTCCCTCATTACGGTCACTGAGCTCCTGGGTGCTTTGGAGAAGCTACAGAAGAATTCAGAGGATTCTTCGAAATACGAAATCATAGCCAAAGTTCTTGATGGCGATCACGATGGTTTTATTGAATACAGCGAAGCGCTTAGGGTTGGTGGCTTTTATTATTTTCTGTGTAAAGTTGTGCTTTGTTTTGATGAGGCCAGTTTATCCACTGATAACAAAGTGGTTATTGTTAGTCGCCGGCAATTTGGTTCACATTTGTTGTTATTTTGTTTTTAGTTAATTGAACTCTTGGGCCAAGAGAACCTGAGGATCGACTCAGAGCAAATGTCAAAGATTGCGATGGTCCTGAAGAAGGAAAAAGAAGTTCTTGAAGGTGAGAAACTCAAGAAACAACAGGAGCAGCATCAGGCCTACCAGGTACCCGACATACCCATCCAGCCCAAGTCGACCTTGGGAGCCGAGCCATCCTCGAATGTCGCTTCATCCCTGGAGGATTCCACTCCTCTTGACACTGCAGTCAAACAACAGGCCACTGAGAAAGCACCTGTTGGTCAGCCAAAGAAACATCTGTAATTTAGGAACATTTGCCAGCCTATCGAGGCACCGAATGGTGCGACCTTTTCCCAAACGTTATCATCAGCACTACTCAACCGTTTGAATAAATCTGGATAGGATGAAGGCAACTTGTTTGAAAAGGAATTATGTTGTTGATGGTGGTGGTGATGACGATGATGATAACGTCGGTTACGTAGCTTTGGAGATTCGATGTTTTTGTGTTAGGCAGTTCTTTTTCTGCAGTTACCTCTCCTTGTCTTCGTTATCTTAAATTTCGTATTTTTTGAGAATGGGTGGTTTGCTTAATGAGACTCTTAGGGCAAGGACGACTTGTGACTTGTTGCAAACATGGCATTGTTAGGTATGCATATTTCTAGATCGAACAAGTATGTTCCATTGATGTAACTGCTTATTGAACAGAAATGCCAGGTAAAGGCTGATTTAGCTTGCCTTAATCTTTACCACATTTATTGGTTCTCATAATTTGTTGACAGTTAAATGCTTTTAGTCTGATCGGTGCTGGCTGAATAACTGTTACACAATACTGCTCGGCCCAACAGCTTCTGTGCGTCAACACTGTGGGCACTGGAATCTATTGACGGGTTTTCACAGTTCACTGTATTCATCTCATCCTGGCGCGGCACTATCATGTTGTATTTCCTGTCGCAAACACCACAAGTCCACGGTGACATCCGCAATGTCATTACTTTCATTCCCGTTATGACGTTCATCATGAATCACCCGAGGGGGTTGTTTGCGCTTTTTAGCCTTTTTTTTTATTGGCCAGTTAATAAATGAGGAGTTTCAATCAATCACTTCCATGAGTCGATGAGTGCCCTTCTTCAGGTAGGAGACAAGGCATAAGAGTGATTATCATAATATATTCAGATAATATAATGATCAGGCCAAACCATATAAAGTTGTGTATATATATATATAATATATGTATGTGTGTGTTCAGACGTGCCACAAGAGAACGAACGAATCGACAAATGAATACGTATCATTATCACGACTACCTCCTAAAACAAGAGGACGAGGTTAGAAATGGAAAAGCAGGGCTAAAGAGTAAAAATAGTCATCTGGGCTAGCCCCATCCTTGTTTAGGTGAGTGAAACCGAAAGAACAATCGCACCCCACCCTCAGTGAAGCCAGTCGTCTCAAAAAATGGATTAAAGACCAGTGATGAAGAAAATATCTGTCCGAGATTTGGCGTGCATAGAAGTATCGAGAGAGGCAAAGGAACCAAAATGCTCGTCGACCGAGCCAACCAGAACCAAAGTGATCGCAAGCATGAAGTGCAGCCAACATTATCATTAATCGCCCCATCGCTTTCCCTTGTTGTTGCCGTTAATGTTTATTCTGCAAGGTTAAATGCAATATCAAAACTCAACAAATGAGGAGATGCAAAACAAAGCAAAAAGCAACCCGTCTCGAATACAATTAAACTCGAGCACCTCGCTCGCTAATGTTTAAGTGAAAGGAAAAGATGTGAGACAAAAAGGAGCAGGCATGCTACTGAAGCAGGTAAGCCAATAGGATACAGAGATCACTCAGGATTGAATCATAGAATGCTTTCAATTATTGGATGGATAAATACTTGTGATACAAAAAAACATGATATGACAGCTTCAATTTGCACGAGAATATTAACAGGGCATTTACTGTGAAGCATTCTATATTTTATAAATCACCATAAATAGCAAGCCAATGAGAATCTGAGATAGGAAAAGGACAAGGTTTGTTTGATCATAAATGAGCAGCAAGTGCGAGAACTGAATGACCCACTCAAGCAATGATGATGTTTCACAAGCAGATGGCTCATCTAATAACTAACCGGCCAAAAAAAAAACCAGGATGGAAAGAAAAATAGGAAATGAAGGAGAGAAAGAGATGAATAAGGTGTGTAGACGGTCAGTCGAAGTATAATTCGGCGTGCTACTGATCAAACTTGTGCCACTTCTACGAGGACCACGTCGACACGAACTATTCTGAAATTGTAAAACTCATCCGAGCGGGTGAACGACGATAAGATACATCGAATGACAAAAATAACGTCCCCATCTCACCGCGCCCCACCCTACCCCCTGTGAATGCAAACATCACTCATCACCTGACACGTAGGATCGGGGTTATGATGTTTAGAAGACGTGTTACAAACTATCTCTTGCACGCACGGGTCACGATATACTCACTCTAGGTCGGTGCATATAAATATAAATTATGCAAAGTGAAAAGGAAAAATCAACAACCAAAGGGCTCTGTCACCAATCGGAAAGAAGGGCTGATCATTGGCAAAAAACATTGGCTATTTGAAACTATGGATATAAAAATAAACAAGCCGCCTGAGGCGCCACGGATACACCACGGGCATTCACATCGAATTATTTCAGAAGAAGCTAGGCTATGTTTATAAGAATATGTTAAAAGCAATTCCAGACATTGCTGCAACCCTCACGCCACGAATACAAAGACAAGGTCGAAGAGTGTCAGTGGCAGGCCACAAGGAATGATCAAACAGATGCTAAGAGGCCAAGCAAGCCATCAAGTCAATAAAATCATGATAGGATCCTTGAGAGAAATTAATGCTTTTTATTGGTTTGTAATAATAACATTAGCAGGGATCGATTATTGTGGATTGGTCAAGAGATAGCCAATCAGAAGAGGATAATAATAATTATAATATTCACGAGACGAGGAGTAGAGGGGCAGCGGCAGCAGTATAATAAATAAGATGAACGAACCAACAAGTGAAGCAACAAGACCAACAGTGAAGCAGATTAGCTTCCAGGGGAATAGGGATTTGAAATTAATGTTATTGGTCAAAGGAAAGCGGCCACATAAAAGCAGAGCATGAGCACCACAGAATATAACAGAACGGAAAAGAATTAAGAGACGGAAAACCCAAAACATTGAACTTCAAAAACATTGAAAATCTCGAGGATACAAAACAAAACAAGGACAAAAACAGTTGGCAAAAGGAAACACTAGAAATAATAATAAAAACAATAACAATAACAAAAATAACAATAATAAAAATAATAATATTAATAATAATTTATAAAAAGAAACTACGAACAATTTCCATTGAGAAACAAAAGAACGTCGATTATGATGCAAATCAGCTTTTTCTCGAAAAGGATTTCTTCTCTTTATCTCTGGAAAACGAATGAAAACGGAGAATAAATTTCATGGAAAATAAACTTCCTGAGGTGGTTATGATCTTCATAACGAGCAACGATAAACGGATCTCACGGACGAAAGACTCACGCACATGCACACAATGTAAATTTTAATATATATATATAGTAAGATACATCAACAACACTACAGAACATTGAGACGTGTGAACACAATACGGAAGACAACCTGGAAGCGATTAGAAGAGGCCACCAAGAGGTCACGAGCACGACCTTTGACCCCTTCAAGCGTCCCTTGGATGGATGCAAGGGAATCTTGAGCTCACCCAAACAATGAGTTCAAAAGCTCTTCATCTGCAACACTTGGATGATTCAGTGCTTCAGGTTTAAAGCCATCCATCCATGCAATAATTAGGAAACATTAATAGGATGTCAGCCAATGCCACTAACGCATTCATTAATCACTTGACTATGTTAATTATAACTTCACTCATGAATAATAAACAGTGCAGGAGTGTATGCATATTAACGAGGGAACAATGTTAACTAGGCTCATGAATATTAAGTAGCACTAAAGAGATGAAGTGACTCTTCCATTAATAAATCAGCACGACTAATGAGAACCAGTGGTATACCTCGAACGGTCAAGCAAGCCGCTCGGCAATTCTAAAAATAACATGATGAAACAATCACAACAACATCAACAACATCAACAACGACAACAACGACAACACTACTAATACCAAGCAGGATGCAAATGATCTTGTGTTTGTGTGTGTTTGTGCATTCAAAGGGATCTTTAAGCCATGCAAGCACATGTTCTATGTGAAGCAGACTCAGTAAATATATATTATATATATAAGAGAGAGAGATTATGATGATGATGATGATGATGATGATAGATTATGTATTTAGAGTGTGCACGTGTTAGTTATGCGTGAGTGTGTGTGTATGTGTGGGTGTGCTCTACACGATCATATTGAAGGCACTAGGCAACTATTAACACAAGCTCGAATGAAAAGCAACTCCACTCGAAACATGGATCACGTGAAAGAGCAAGAAGAACGCTGACACTCTCGGAAAGTCCATGCCCGGCTATAAATAGAACGCACGGTCTTAAATCAGCCGTGGCAATGGAATGGCCGGCCCCCAAGATTGCGGAGGGCCAAGCAGGAAGCCCCTCCAAAAAAACATCTAATAAAGTAAAGGTGCGTCGTATCTAAGAAATCGATCTTTAAAACCTCTAAGCTATCAAAAATTCAACCGAAAATAGCACATCTGTTTCTCTCATCCAAAAATAAGCGATGAACAACGAAAAGCTGGAAAAAAATCCGTCCTCGCAACTGGTGGTGGACAGAGCGGGACTCTGGTTGTCGTGGGTTCTATCGAAGAAGAAACCAGAACTTTATTGAGCTCCGAGTTTTAACTAGGTGAGAAGGATAAATTAGAAGCTGCAGTGCACAAAACAACTATAAAAACAAGAACAACAACAACATCGAGTCAACGTTTGACTGACATGATTGGATGGGCAAGACAAGCTTAGTTCTAAAATCCCCCAATAGGAGAGCTTGATTGACCTGCCTAAAAGAAGAAACGATCTTAAAATGGTGACCGCCGCTCGACGGTCGAGGACTAAAATCAGGATTCAAATTCAAATTACGAGTCGACAAACGACTTTGAAATGGAAAGCTGTTCAGGTCGGTGATTTCAAAGCACGGCAATCTTCGAAGTGTTAGATTTTAAACCGATTAATAAGCCGAGTTATAATAACACAGGCGACGTTCGAGACTTAAGTGGGAAAACGGAAGATAAAAAGCTGCACGAAATGCCTCGACCGACGCGGACAGAAGAGAGCAAAGAATCCAGAACGGACACAATTCGGACGATCGTAACTAACTAACCGAACAAGACTAACCATCAAAACAAACTGTCGAGAAAAGCGAAGCCTCCGAACAAAACTAAAAACGAACTTCTTTAACAAAACTTTCACTGCAACGTCAATGTAAATGTAAAGGGTTAAGTCGAAAACTCACACTAGAAGCTGAGGGCAAAAAACTTGTCGACCACACGACCACCTCGATCACTACAAACAACGACGAAACGAGATGCAACGACGACGACGAACGACCGGAATCGTCCGAAGATCGAACCTTAAAAATGGAGCCCAAAAGACTTAAGCAGCACCACCAGAGCAGCTTCTACAAGGACGATGAAGAATGAAGAGGATGAACAACATCAACAACAATGACAAAGGTTTTAAGAAATGCATCCTCAGTAATCAGAGAAAAACACAGCGATGATTGATCTGAATCAATTCGAGAGAAATTATTAATTTAAGCAGTCCAATATAAGTTTATATAGATAGTTGGGATATTTGCGAATATATAGATATGGGATATATATATAGATGGACACACGCTTTTTAGAGCTTACTTCTGGTGGCACTGACTTTGAATCTTGCACGTCGACAACAAAGATGACAACGACAAATTGATAGATTGATTGCATAAGAACGCAGCTACCATTTATACAAAAAGTAAACAAACATTAATAGGGACGGGCTTGTAGAAATAACGTAACACCAAAAACTCCACTCCACTACTGCAATATATTGAAGATGCAAATCAGAGATTTGAAAAAGATGAACCAAATCACAATCTCCCGATCTTCTGCGATCCTACTTCTCCTTCGTCGGTCTTCGTCATTAGGCTCCTCCCACCTTTGCCTCGGCCAGCTTCAGCCTCTCGGCCGCGTCGGCTCGACAGATAGGACAAGTCCTATTGGCCTGAATAAATTAATATTTTACAAGCTCTCAAAAACTTCAAATATAAACTGAACACGGTTTCCCCTGCACAGATTCAATCCCCTGTGCAGGAGCATCGCCGTAATCATCGGGCTACGTAGCAGACGTTAATAAACAACAGGGAAGTTGTTGTTGCAACGATTGATTTCATGAGCACCAACTGGAGTAGTTTCAGAGGCAGCAACTTCAGACACTCACCTTGAGCCACTTGTCCACGCACTTCGCATGGAACTCGTGGTCGCAGGGCAGAGCCTGAGGAGCTGCCTGGGTTCGAAATCGCACATGCACACGACGCATGACGTCTGATCGAGCATCGACCGCTTTGCCCCGGCGCCTTCTTCGTCGGTGCCCTTCGAGAAGCCGGACGAACCCGAATGGCCGCTCGGGGAGGAGAATCTGTAGCTGGGGAGCAAGTCGATGTCGCATTTCGACAGACCTCGTGGCTTCACGTCTCCCAATCGATCGGCCAAATTAAGCAACGCCTGCGAGGAGTCGAATAAAATAAGAGAAATTAAAAAAATAAGCGAATGAATTCTCTCGGGGGTCGTCGTTGACAACCTCGTAGTTGTCCAGCTCCATGTTTTCCTCCGAAAAATTGTACAGATTCATTCTGTAGTGTGTGAGGTGAGGCCTACCCAGCATGGCTCTGATTGGTTAAAAATGAAAATAAAACGTATTTAAAACAATTTCTTTCAAATCAAAGAGAGACAATACAAAACAAATCTATGAAATTCAAATAAAAGCAAAAGCAACTTATAACGATAAACACGGGTCGCCTAACAGGAAGTGGAGGAGGAAGCCAGGGTAAGGGGGAGGTTGGAAGGTCCTCCACCTTTGTCTCGTGCTCGATGCTCTTCTGTACCTCGAAAATGTGCCCTGTAATAATTTAATAAATAAAATTATGATTTAGCAAACGGAAGCACGGACGGGACGAACGAACTGCCGGATAAGTAAATATTTTTTTTAAATGATAAAGACAATGGAAAAAACACAAAAAACATGGAGAATCAAGAGCCGAAATGATTGAAGAACGTGGAAGACTAATCGTGTAATGGGACAATGATGGGATCGTCAGACGAGCCTGTCTATTTATTTAGAGCGGTTGTTTCTAATTGCTCTAATTGCAAGTTAATATTTCTTTCCGAGCAATTTTTAAAGGTTTCAACAGAAAGCAATGGACGGACGGAATTCAGTAAACGTTCTTCCCAATCCAGGTACGATTACATTTAATAATAGCGTCGCATTTAATTATGTCGACACCAACATCAACGAGATCACCAAAATATGATCATTCGTAAAAACATTGTATTTTTATAAAAGTATCATCACACAGCATATACTGAATACATGGATACAAAATAAATTTCCAACTGACAAAGAATTCGGGCTGTACTGCATGAACCAGGTGATGGTGATGGTGATGATGATGCTGGTGAGGATCGGATAGGTAGATGGAGGAGGTCGGTGGGAGGAGTTGCTGGGGAGCAGTGGCCAATCGAGGAGAGGATACGCTGCCCCCTCCCGCGTTTCCGGCATTAGCACTGCCATTGGCTCGGGGAATGTTGAGGTACGACAGGTCTTCCGGCATCTGCCAATAAAATTTATTTCTGTAAAGTGGCTCGGTTCTGGCATAAAGTTTTCACGAAGGTAAAAATGACTTTGCAATTCGCTCTTTAATAAATTAAAGGTAAGAGTGGTATTCTTGTGCAATGTCGTCAAACCGTAAGGTCGTGTCTCCAATTTGACTGCAAGACTCCCTTCCAACGATCACTCGATCTAGAATTAAACTCACCACATGTACTGCTGGCACAGAGATGAGTCTGTGAGAGCCAGCAAGTCTGTTCTGTGCCAGAAGGTGCTGCTGAGGTTGTTGTTGTTGATGTTGAAAATTTATGGGTGCTGGGCTGAGGAACTGTTGTCCAACATTTGACTGTTGTTGTTGTAACGTAGGGACAGGACCGGCAGAGTTCGAGGCAGAGCCAGAATTGACTCCAAAGAAATTCTGGCCACGACTGACCATGTTTTGGTAGACTGGTGTCTGGTGAATGCCATTGTGATTGTTGCTGTTGTTGGGGCTGTTGTTAAGATTAAGATTGTTGTTGGTGGTGATACTGCTGGTTAGATTGGGATGATTTTGGTGGTGGTGAGAAGAAGGAAGAGACGGATGACTGATGCTGTAATTATTACTGTTGTTGTTGGTAGTGCCGTGCTGGAACTGCTGATGAGCTTGTTGCTGGGCCGGCAACTGGGTCACGGCAGCCAATGAGAACTGGGGATGAGGCAGGCAGGTGCTTCCCGAGACAGGAGCAGCAGATGTGAACGGATTCTGGTGGTGATGGTAAGGATGGTGAAAGTGGACGTGCTGATGTTGTTGCTGTTGTTGGAGGGCACAGGCAGGTAGATGGAACCCGCAGTGGGCTTGGATCGGCCACGATCCCGTCTGCCTGGGTCTGTGAATGGCCGCAGCACAGACCTGCAGGTGCGGGTGATGCTGGGTCACGCAGACAGGAAGGGCGTACGGTCCAACTCCTATGGCGGCCGTGGTTGCTGGCACGACCTGAAGCAAAAAATTAAACAAATTATGTATGATTTTATTTTAACCTGAGCATAATTAGGTGATTCAGCAATGCCAAGCTAACTTGAAAGACTTGTAAAGGATCTACTACTGCATGAATAGCACAACCACCCTATAGCAGTGAGTTGCCTGTAATGAAGGCCAAGAAGTAGGAAGCCTATTGCCATGATTGCAGCCTATTTAGGCACCACTACATCTCTAGTAGCCATCGATCAGTCAGGGTTCTTACCATCACCTTCTTTATTAGGATAGTAAGACTTAAAACCACATTCACCCTTAAAGAGACTTCAACAAGAGCTTTAATTAGTAACAGGAACATTGTGAATGCTATCGAACGGAAACCATTCACAACATATAAATTTATGATTAAGAAGTTCTAATGAATGAATG
>MPNW01000220.1:124678-159045 GCA_011800805.1 Hirudo medicinalis | reverse complement strand
TGAATGAATGAAACGTAATGATTGAATGAATGTAATTAATTAATGAATAGGCCGACACTCAACAGAAGTCATCTTAGAAGCTCTACTGAACACATTAACACTTCTCATTCAGGAACCACTGCCAATTATTTTGGCTTTCTTTGGCCATGTTTAGTTCTAGACAGAATTCCAAATGAATAACAACAATGACAAAAACAAAGAAGTGATGCAGACAACTGCAACAATGCCAAAGAGAACTCAGTGCTCTCAACAAGAGGATGGAGCATCGTCACTCATTGCAATCCACCTCAGCCAAACAAAGACCTCGGTAGGATAAAGGCTGCCAGGGAGACAAGCAAAACAAGAACCAACAGGGGAGTGAGGAGTGCAAAGGCGTGCAAGCGAGTGCAAAATTCCTTTGTTCCCGGAAGCTTTAGAGAAATCCTACGGCATCCGCTAGAGTTCGTTATCCCTTCATCTCTCCCTCCGTCATCATCTCACCTATTTCTTCACTTCCTCTCACCCACTCATTATCTCCGCTTTCTGAATCTCAGGCCTCAGCAGCCCAGACAGGATGTTAGTCACTTCGGAAAGAGAAAACAAATAAAGAGATGCTCAGAATGCGAGAGTTCTGACGACTTATCTCAATTCAATCTAATTCAACTTAGGCAGCAGACATGGCCATCATAACACCATCATGGCCATCATAACACCATCAACAAATTAAGCATCGTTATTAATACCAACCTGGTCCATTTCGAATAGAAACTGATGCTGAGCTGATGGCTGGAAAGGATGCATCATGGCTGCCTTGGAGACATTAACGTCGATTGTCGACGTCCCAGTTTCAAATGAGATGTTTCTAGTCCAGTTTATCTACGGCCAAATAATAATCCGATTCTCACAATACCATAACTCTTACAACTTGTGTTGCAGTATAACTTGTATATGACTTGTGCTATAGTATAACTTATACATGACTTGTGTTATATTATAACTTATATATGACATGTGTTATAGTATAACTTGTATATGACTTGTGTTATAGTATAACTTGTATATAACTTGTGTTATAATATAACTTGTATTATAGTATAACACACCACATACCAGGTATGTGTATAATACATCTCTTAATTCAAGGCCTAGAAGCATATCTTTTTATAATATCACATCATCACTTTATCAGTCAAAATAGCACTCTCTTAATATTCAATAAAATCTAGGTAATTGGGTTTTTTCCTTCAGAAGTATGTTGTGCCCAAACTTGTGCACAAAAAGTAGACAAAGGTCAATTCCAAGTACATCAACAATTTTAAACAAACATTCAAATCACAAGTACATTCAGTACATTCATTTCCATGCATTAAGAATTCATTGGATGTGGTTTGTTTCCTGCTAAGATAACACCAGTGAGAAGTCATTTGAACAGAAATCCTTACAATACACACTGCGCATGCATAGAGTGCTCAAATGCAAAACCATCATGTACAAAATCAATGATATTACTTTTATCAATGCCGTTCAGTTGTCGGTGGCTGTTGTTGCTGTTCGATGGAGTTGTAGTCGTCGATGTCGTCGTTATAAGTTGATTCTTTGACCTCAGGCTGTAAAGAGTGCATTAATGTAAAGGATGCATCAATGTAATTAACAACTGAAGAATTGTGACCATTGATCACGCTCACGAAGTTCACGCCAAAGAGCTGTGTTCAAGTTAGGAATTAGTCGCGCACCCATCGACAGTTCATGGTCGAAAACGAATGAATCGACTGGTTGGCAGAAATAAATTAATCGTTGTGCGTAGAAATAAACAAGAATTGCAATAAATCACCGAATTTAATGTTATAATTAGGTGTAATGTTTCATCATGAGCACTAATGGGTCACACTCATTACGTTCATTATCTAAGTTTATTACTTTCGTTATCTCACTGGCGATGACGGCGATGACGATGACGATGATGATGCTGATGTGATGGTGATGATGATGACAATAAAATAATCTCCAGGTCGAAGACAAAGAAACGTTGGCGCGATAAAGAATTAGGTCAAGTGATAGCCAGTAGAAACTCGATCGACGACGGTAAACAGAGCGTCTAACTGATATTCATGAGACCTAATTTCTCATTGGATGCTATTTTTAGACAACGAATAGACGACAATGCATGATAGCACAGGTCTGCTCGAGAGTCTGCACTCATGTAGTAAGTGCCATAACCTCACATTGGTGATGATGATGATGACTACCTCTGCGTAAGGATTCACCCAAAGACTTATCATGACATCGCATATTTAGTACTTAAACACTCGTGATCGGTTGACAACAGAGGGTCACGACGCTCGACCCCAATCAACGCTATTAATTAAAATCAGAGCATCAGAATCGATGAAACTGTCATCATTCACGCTCAGAGCAAGTTAAATGAAATGCTACATTATTGTGCATGCAATGTAAACTATACACTAATCGCATGAATCAACCCCATGTCAATATCTAGACAGAGCCAGGACTTGAACCAAGGCAGTACAAACTCATAACAATTAGAAGGTCTAGACGAGGAGGAAGAATTTGAGGATGTTTATGAATGGGAAAGAGGCAGCCTCTGTAATCGCATGGACCTGTGCCAGCCTAACCTAAGTGCAACCTGGAATCATAACCATCGCCTGTTATCCTTCCCTAGTCGTCGTCATCATTATAACCACCACCATCATCATCGTCGTCGTCGTCGTCGTCATCAATCATTACAACCTCCACAATAGGCAGGCAACTAATGATGAATCTGAATGATTGACTTACATTCATGAGAATTACTCTTGAGTGTTCTAGATGGGCAAAGAATTTCATGCCAACTAACAATTTCGTCACAATCACAATCACCATAATCATCGTCGTCGTCGTCGTCGTCATCGTCGTCATCTGAGATGGTTAGGTAATCTAGCAACAACACATTAACTCAAACAAAGCAAATAATATTAATTGTTAGATATCTAAAGTACAAATCGAGGCTGATTCTGTTAATGCCAATGAAGGTATTGGTTAAACCTTTAAATCCAAGCAATCTTGTTCGAGAGCTTCAAGAAAATGCCTCATTTGATAGATATAAAATGGCCTTCCAATTTATTTCAGTTCAACTGGTCCACTCTCTCCACTTCATGAACACCACTCACTTGGATGAGAACTACCATCTAAATTCTAATTCATCACCCCCATCCCTAAACAACATAGGAGACCAACCAAAGACAAGATATCTACATCAAATCTATCAAATTCAATATGTTTTCAAATCTCAGGAAGCCACCAATCCACTGAGCCTCAACACTTAACACTTAACACTTAAGATTGCTGCTCAGGATATTTAACTTATCTCTAGACTTTGGATTGGAGCCATTTCTAATAGTGTGTCAACAATTTAAAANAGGAAGCCACCAATCCACTGAGCCTCAACACTTAACACTTAACACTTAAGATTGCTGCTCAGGATATTTAACTTATCTCTAGACTTTGGATTGGAGCCATTTCTAATAGTGTGTCAACAATTTAAAAAAAAAACATAAAAATTGCTTTTCTTTCAATCACTGACTCACAGCTGGCACTCACCATTCAAGACATCCATCGAATAAATTTAATGCAAAGGCCAATGAGAAATTGGTGCTAATAGAGCAATTCACAAGAAGAAGACTGCACATGATGAACAAACAGGCAACAGCTCAAGTAACAGCAAAAAACCATTGTTGCTATTTCTTTCCAAAATTGAAAAAAAAATCATTATTTTCATAAAAATAATTGATTCAATATTCTCAGAACAGAAGAAGAATTCTCATTCTCATTCTCAGAATAGTCATTATGAGAGCCTGCATGGAGTGCTTGATTGTGGAAACTTTTGATAACGTTGTCATGGAAACTGCATCTCAAGAGCAACAAGAATATGTAGTGGAGGAAGATGATGACGAAGCTTACGACATCACGACACGGCCACCAATGACGGCACGGACAAAACACAATGAGTGTTGAGACAAAGACATAATTCGACCTGAGATTTAAGGATTAAATGCAGCACTAAACTGGTACGGAGTAGCAAGCTGACTTACGAATACACAGCCTGGCACAAGACCTATGAATGAGAGAAACTGTTAAATACTGAACATTGTTTGGATCCATACAATGTCACCAGAACTCAATGTTGGTCAATGTAGAACAAGAGATTGTAATCAATATACATAGGTTGACATACAAGCTGCTTGCAGGTTAGCTCGACGGGTTTTGTTCCGACATGCGGGGATAGCGGACGGCTTCGCATTCGAATCCCAGCCTGCACCCTGCACCGTTCGGATGCCCGAGACACTTAAAAGATCGCCTAAATACAAAAGCAAGACAAGACGATGCAATCGATTTAAGAATTAATATGAGATGGTACTAAAAATAATTCACATTATCTCTTTGAAAAGAAAACACCACTAACTCCTTCAACTTCCAGCCTGGTAAATACATAAATTCAGTGAGTGGCAGGACTCAAACCCATTCCTAACCATCCAGGAACCCATTCCTAATCATCCAGTTATGTTAATAAACAACAGATGGATTTGAACCCAGCAACCTCGAGCCAGCATTTAACTCGAGGATGAGAATAGCCCGCGACTAATTTTCCGAGCAATTAAATCAAGCAGCCTTAATTGCAGGCATTTAATCACTAAAGCGAAAATAATTTAAGGACCGGACCGAGTTCAACACCCACGGGGTCCGAGTTCGACGCCCACGGGGTCCGACGGGAAGGATTCGACCCGACGGTTTCGAACTAATGGCTGAATGAAGAGTGCTGTTCCTAAAGGAGTTGAATAAAAACACAGCACGAGGCAAGTGTTGTAGAGCTGCAGGTGACCGATTCTAAAAAAATCATTACGACCAACTGTTATCATCACTTTCAATTCTACTATCATTGATTGAGTCAACAGCAGATAACCTTGATATGCAAGGATAAACTGTTAGAATTATTATGTAAATGTTAATTAATGTTATTAAATAATTATAATTAATCAAATTTCTGTAAGTAATATAATTGTTATAATTGTGATTAATTATTAATAATTAACACAACTATTATAAGTATTCATTAACATGATTATTGCAGTTACAATCCAATATCATCATCATTGTTACCACTACTAATACTATTATTATTATTACTATGGAATTGTCAAATTATTCCTCTCGGCTTTCCGGCTGGCGAATGATGAATCCGGAGCACTGCCAGTACTCTTAGTGATTCATCGAAGCACTTTCTGTAAAATGTGGGTAGTGCCCAGCAAGGAGATTTTTTGAATCTCCAAAACCTTAGGACATCCTGGTGTCAACTCCACTCCTTCCATGAAGTCTTTTCTCAACATGCTCCTGCGACTTACTGGCACGACCTTGGTTTTCACAATCCACACTATTATTATTATTATTATTATTATTATTATTATTATTATTATTGTCGTCATCGTCATCATCATCATCATCATCATCATCAGTATAATGTCATTCTTATTATCATTCTTATCATTAAAAGTACAACAATTACAATTAATATTAACATTAGCAATGTTGTTTGTTATGGTTGCGAGATTCTGCCTAATCCTGTTCTAAATATCCTGCATTTTGCTTCTCAGAACCCATAATAAACTTGCCAAGGAGGCTTGCAGAATCGTTCGACGTCGGGTTTCGACAGGCGAGCCTTTTGTCTACCATGAAAGGCATTCGATGAAGCAAAAAGCACAAACACCTCATGAGAAAACATGTTGATGCCTGCTTTATATAAAACAAGAATTTCAAAGAATAACCCTTAGTCATGCTGAAGCTGAACTGGCCACTCTCAAGATCAACAATAACAAGGAAGACATTTTATAAATATCTTAGTAGCAGGCATTGGTGTAGAGTATAATCAAAACTTCTATTGACTACATTGTTGATGATGCAAGATTTTCAGACATAAACTCATTATAACAACCCTAGAGAGAGCATTAGCGAAACCAAGAGCAGCATCAAAGTAATTGCATGGAAATTAACCAGGAATTATGCAATATTAGAGGCAAACAATTTGCCAAATAAAAAATCCAAAAATATTCCAAAGTCAGTTGTTATTAAGAAAACTACGTAATTGGAACAAGACGACCTTAATGAGACGATCGGCAGATGCATTCACGTCAATACATGCAAACCTCGTAATCTTATCACTATTGTTAGTATTATTGTTATCAAAATTAATATAAATCCATTATGATAGTTTGTATAATTACCAACGCTTATGTTAAATTTATTCGTCCTAATGCCAAACTAGTCACAAACAAAAGTGACCGGATAAATATTCCAAACCCTACTAGGACATCACGAGTTGTAAAGACTAGTTGTCTTCCATGGAAGAATGAATAGTTCCAACAACATTTTCGACCACATTTATCACAGTCACCTGAAGCAACAGAATCTGGAGAAGTGACGGGCAAAAGCTAACTCAAACGCAGCAAATTTTGTCAGTTTTACATGTATTCCCAGGGTCATGAGGTAACTTTAGGGTTACGGGTATGGGTAGGGTAGGGTAGAGCAGGGTTAGGAGTAAGGGTAGGGATGGAGTACCAAAGGTCATTGTCAGTGAGTTGGCTTTTGCCCATCACTTGGACAGCAATGGAGCATCAGCAAGAGGAGTAGCTGCTTAGATTGAATACGGACTGACAAAGAAGGAAGAACAAACAACCAAAGTAGTGACTATAGTTTAATCAATCATTCATCAGCCTAAATATTTGGCATGACTAAAAATGGTTTAAAGGTGAAGTTGAGTGCACTGACCGTTACAATAAAAATAACCCATAGAATATTACAGCAGAGTGACGATCACATATTGGGAAGACTTTCTCCAGACGTTTCGAACGCTGCCTCAATGTTGTTAATCAACGCTCCATACAACCGGATGACCACTGTTATTATCACAAATATTTCAATTTTGAACAAATTATCACCAATTTATCCTTACAACTTATATATTTCAGCATTAACCAGCAACAAAAGTCCATACATGCTGGGCATAACAAAATTGTGAAAATTATACTTTTTGGCATTCTCAGTCATTAAAAATGGCATTGCCTTGCACTCTTTCTCATATTTCTTTAAAGTAATGCAAGAAATATTCACAAATAAGAAATAATACAAAAAATAAGATGACATCCTTGCTGGAGTTGTGAAGCACAATCATTACAATACAAAAAGAAAGGACTTTATCAAAATAAGGTGGGTTTTGTCATGTGTACTAAAAAAATTCAATTATAATCAACAATTTGAAAGTCAATTCTATTCACAGCAGCATTACAAGATCTTTACAAGTTTAAAACAAAAATTTCATACTTGTTTCACACATGGAATAAGGTACTTACCTTTGAATTGATAATAAATCGTATATGCTTCACTCAGCCTCTTAATAAAATATCCAACAAGAAATCTCTAGGTATTTCAAACAATCAAAAATCACAACTGTTTTTTATTTGAAAGTCAAGAACACAGAAAAGGATGAAATAATTTATAAATATAATTAATATATGGCGTCCACAAAAGACTTAATTTGTGATACATTAAACAAAGAAGTTTAAGTCACCACAAACGTCTTCGTTGTTCAATAACAGTTTTAGCGCGTAGTTGTACAGTTACAGGCTAAGAACAATTGACGGCCAAAATTAAGACACTAAATTTGATAAAATCTAACAAACCTAATGTTTTCACTCGCGAACTATTCTCCGAAACAATTTACTTCAGGACATTTTTGTGAAAATTATCAAAAAACTTTGTCCTTTACATAACACGAAGACTCTAAAAGCGTGAGAGTAATTTTTGCTGGAAACCGAGGCGCCAATTTAGTATTTTCTTAATTAAAGTTAGTAAATCCATTTTTAATTAATTGTCCCATTATACAATTTTATTTTGAATTGCATTTTCAATAATATATTTTGACATATTTAAAAAGATCTAAAAGGCACGAATGCTGAGAAACAAAAATCAATTTCACAATTTTCTGACCTCCTTGTATGTTTATTTATTTGATTAAAGTCCGTCGCATAACTAAGATGACTTTGGCATCTTGACCTCCTAACCTCCTAGGTGCGTGTCGACCCCCAATCGGAATTCAGATGGTAATGTTACAAAAATGCAATTTGAAGTTTATCTAATTTAAAATTGTTTAGTGGTCTGAGTAGGAATCTTATTCAGATGTTAGATTTAGATAAATCAAGTCAATCGAAAGCAAACTATTAATACTAGTACCTAAATTAGTAATATTAATAATACTACCCTAAAACTCATCGGCATCACCTTTGACTCTCACCTCAGCTTTAAACAGCACCATCCATCGATCATCATTATAGATCATCCATCGTCAATCAAGGCTTCACATATGCCGCGCCTGCTCTGCCGTCTGGAACGATCTTCCACCATACCCCCTCAACCCACTCTTGAACTCTTCAAGCGTCAGTTGAAGACCCATCTCTTCAGGATAGCGTTAAACCAAGAACCAAGGCGCCTCTGACGCTATGCATGGGGTGCCATATAAATGAACTATTATTATTATTATTGGTAGTAGTAGTAGTATGCGAGTGACATGAGCCTCTACTCCGTTCTCTCCAGCTCTGAAATACATAACTGTCCACTCCTCTCGATATGACTTTCTATCTTTCATGCTTAGTTCTTTTTCGTTTGGATTATTGCAACACTCCTCCTTACGGTTCATCTGTTACCTCCATTTCTTCTACCCACCCAAAACTATATTGCAAGGCTCTTTCTCAGCAACCCAAGCCTCCGCTAGTCTAAAGCTCCACTGGGTACCCACCAAAATCGCCTTCGCCATTGTACAGTCGTGACAGCTAACCCTCCTTACTTCTACCACCTCATTCATTGTTACATATTGATCACTTTCGCTCATCCTTTGCCTTTACCAACCAGTTCATAGGTCAACAAGTGAAATAATGTCGGCATTTTTTTCGAAATCTTAGTAGTCTCTTAATTTAAATGAATCTTTACCAAGTTATTATTAGCATCCTTCATATTGCCAAACAACAAGTATATTCACAGCTTCCAATTTACTAAAACCAACCGACTGGAAGACTTTAATGCATCTTTCACAAGACCAGTTCTGCGGCATCCATTGGGGTCTTTTAACCTTTCCATTAAGTCACATACAAGCGTAAAACTTACTACTACATTAATCTATCCACTGATATTCATCATATCTGATACCTACTCGCAAACAAGTTTTGAAACTTTTATCCCTTAGCTTTAACAAGTATTTTCAGCAATCCTTTCGATTCCCTTGACTAGCTTTAAGACCAGCATTTACTACCGATTGTATTTTGAATGTTACATGGCTTTTAACAAAATACATCCATGTTTTCAGCATGGTAAAATATATCTCAACATGGAAACATGGAAATCCAACTCAAATGCATTACAAGGTATCAGAATATGTTCTAAATGAAATCATGCCTTGAAATGAGCTCAGATCAAAATGCAAACAAAGACAAAATAAGACAGATAATTTACAGAAAACGTTTGTTAGCTTCTTGCAGATTTCGGTCTTTCCTTTCTTGATTTGAAGAAGTTTCTGGCTGCATTCACAGAGAGCCTGTTTAAGGACAAATTTTGGTTACCTGGGAGTCTCCATTGGAGAGATTTACTTCCATTAATTTCAGGAGAATTTAGTTGGTCATCCCTTGCATCCTTCGGTTTCATTTTCTTGCGAGCATTACGTGACAAAACACGCTTGAAGCCGCCAGTTGCAAAGCCAGTCGGATTACTCCCAACTACTCTGTTTTCAGAATTTTTCACTCCCGCATAAACCTTGGCACTACACTCAGGCATGTTGGTAGGAGTGACGTTGTGAAAAAGTGTAAAGTCAATTTCATATTTTCCATTTTGCTTCTGATATGTGAGCAGAGGGGCCAAATGATTTCCCCAGAGAATCTCTGAAGGCAAGTAACTTGTTCTAAACTGGGCAGTCATGCCAGTATGTTCTATAGTACCTTCTAGCACAACAATGATTTCAAACTTGGCCAAGATGAGGTCTTCTGGGGACATGTGCCACAGAGGACTACTTTCATTGATTCGATGAACCATGGTCACCGGCCAAATGAGAAGTGGTGACGTGTCCTTCAGGTCATTCTCCAATTCCAAGGTGTGTTGAGAGAGGGGATTCAACTTTTCATCTCCATGCTTGGCTTTCATTACTATGGCTCTTATTGAAGTTCCAATGAGATATGACCTGATAAAGAAATTGCCTTTAATAATTTTGCACTTGAAAAACTTTTAAAATGCTTAGAAAAATTCTAAGAATTTAAATTTATTTTCAGGTTGACAACATAATCAAGCCATTAAGACAGAATGTCGTGATAGATGCTTTGCAATAAAGCATTGTCACCTGAAATGAGTGTGGCACTTGTATCCTGAAAAAGTTACTCACCTTCGCATGTCTCCAACTCTGAAAAGCAGGCAGTATTCATCATCTCTTAAACATATGACTGCAAACCTACTGAACATCATGGTGTGGGCTCGACTTTTTGGCTTGCACACTTTAGAATGTATAATGCCAGTTGTCAGAGCTAGTAAAACCATGCCAGTGCATGACTGAGCCACCAGCAGCACTATGCCATATATGCAATTAGAAGTGATGTAACGAGTCCCATAGCCAATTGTCTGCTGAGTTTCTATAGAGAAGAGAAGAGCTGTTATGAAATTGTGAACACCATACACACATGGCAAGCCAGAATCCATGAGCTCTTTGATTTCAAACATGCCATTCGATGTGTAATTAAATGGCTTGCTTCTATTTTGCGACATTCCAGATGTGTCGTTTGAAATGGATAAACCATCGACATCCAATGTGTTGTCTGGTAGCTTATTCTCTTCAATCACGTTATTGAATGCCAGATGATCTCCGTGCAAAACAGATATCGCCCACCACAAAATTGCAAAAAAGAACCAACTGCCAACAAGGACAGCAGCGAAAACCAGTATGATATATCTCCATCGAAGATCTAATAAAGTAGTGAAAATGTCTCTCGACCAACTATTGTGCCCACGGGGTACGTTTTTAGAAAGTATGTTACAAGTCCCGTCCTTCGAAACTAGTCGTTCGGTTTGTCGGTTAGCAAAGCGCCGCCCTTGTTCAGCTATTTTTCCAGCTTCGTTCTGACCAACTGAACGAATGGAAATTCGAGCAACGCTCTGTGAGTTTGTTCCCTGATTGAAAAAATATTTAAAGCAATTTTAATAAAAGCAGTTAAATGTGACCTTAAATTATCCACTATCACCTTTTATCCGACTATCATTGCCCTTAATAACCACTCCAATAATTTCTCAAAATTAGTTGAATAAGATATTGAGTAATTTTGGTGTCACCAACCTGAGAATCGGTTGAGATGTTGGGATATTTTGGCAATTCGTGTTCGAAGATATTTACTTTTGGAACTTGGAGTAGAGAACTGTTTGGCGGACTTGATGTAAACACGTCGTCGTCTCCAACCTTTCCGGAAAGGATGGCAGATTTCGGTGATTGTAATTGGTCTCCGCTAAGATGTGTTGCGTTCACGAGAAATCTGTTGGAATGTTTTCTCGCTGGCCTTATGCGATCGCCAGAAGTCTGATCCGTCAAAGTTTCAAGACGATTAGCTGTAGATTCGCTGGGAGTGCTGGGTCTCATGATATATATATCTGGCGGGGCTCGGATATTACTATCTCTCTTATAACCATGGTCGCTATTTACGCCTGAGATGTTTTTCTCATTTTCTGACTCGTCAGGTAGTATTGTAATGATGACTGAATCGTTGTTATTGGTGTCATTTGAAGTCTGATTAGAATTGGGAGAAGAAATGTTCAGCAGTGGTATGTGTTCAGCAGGCTCTGCATTATCACGATGGTATTGGTCTCCCATTTTAGGCTGTTCATTAGGAGAAAAGGGCTAATTAGCTTTAAGTTATCATAACTTTTTTCTACTAATTACTTTTTCATTACTCTAATTGCTTTTAGTTTTTCATTTCAATGCTTTGTGTACATGATTGTTTGAACGGCAATGTTGTCACTAATGCTCCGTTTTGTTCAACTACATAAAAATAATTTATTGTTGCTGAATTAAAATGAATCACAACCTTAAGCAGCCATTAAATAGTTAATATTTAGCAATATTTATTGCATCAGACCTGTCACAGCAGAACGCACAGCATGTTTACAATCAGTCGTTCCAATAAAGATAAAATAAATACTTTGTTCAATACCAAATTAATATTGGACTGAGATATAATATTTAATTCCAACTAGCATTTATTTAAACCACTGTTCCTACTGAAGCATTGAAGCAACCAATTGTTCAATGTAAATTATTAGTTGATAATATTATCATTTGACAAGAAACAATCTTTTGCAAATACTTTACTAAATTTCTACAGAAATTTTATTTTTTAAATTTTATGCAGAATGCAAGCCCTAAAATCCATTAGTAATAACAGCATGAGAGGTCCCTTCAGCATGAATGTTGTCAAGATAAATGATTACCATGATGTCTATTTTTTGTGAATTAATGTCATCCTGTGACATCTAATCATTTAAAGGGTCTAGGAGTCTTTATCCTTCCATTAAATGAACCAATAGTAATATATTATTTGTACAAATAGAGAAGCTGTATTTCTAGATTTTCTTAAGGGGTTATTTCATGGTAACAACCCAGCTATCAACTTTAGTTCCTTTAGTCTAATGTTTGATTTAAACATGCGTGATCCGAGCTATTGCCCTAATATTGCGAGCAATAACGTAAATTTATTAAATGTGTCTCGTGTTGCAAATCTGACAAAGGGACAATCATTGTTTAAGTGACCATCTTGAAATGGTTTTCTTGGAATCAACGATCGACGCTGTCATCTCATTGTTGTACTGGTATTTTCCATGGGTTTGACTAAGCAACTTGTATTTTACGAGGTTTAAAATAAATCTTTTATGTGTATTTTCTCAACCGGCTAGCCATAAATCAAATTATAAAAGGCCTTTTCGCGAATCTCAGTGGTGAGGCGAACACCAGTTGAAGTCTCGCCGATGTTGCTTACGACGTGTTCGTAATTAACTATTGAAACTTGAGGTGAAAATGGCACCGGGTCGAGTCCGGTGTAAAAATAGACCAATATTTGCAAAAACTCACTTTCCTCTCTTATATGCCGAGAACTAGTCAGATCAGAAATAGAGGAACCGTTAAACTTTAACAGCCAGAAACATTGACACTCGTTAATCCTGTTCACAGCGGCTCGATCTACTGCTACCTAAACAAGTTCGACATTTTTGGATTGTCTCTTATATTGGTCGTACAATGACACTGAGGTGTTATAGAGTAATACTTAATAGTGCGCACCATGCACTTCTGTTGATTGTTGCCAGTGTCATATACATGACTATAATCTCATGTGCTTCCAAACTTCTAGTCATCGATTGGTGGGCGAGACAAACTCAAGTGTTATCGGCCAAGATTTGTCCCCAGTAAAGTGTTAATTTGAAGTACGGCGGACATATATATTTGACGGCAACATGGACTGTTGTTGTCTTGCAAGTCTAAACAGATAGTCAGTGAGTCTTGATTCAAAAGAGCCAAGTGCTTTAATTTTCTTAAGCTAGGCCTAGTTTTGGTTTGCATGAGTACGAGATCGAATGTTCGGCACCCGCTAGTTGTGTACCAATTCACAACGATACTACTACAAACTCGATTCGAGTGTTTAGAACATTTTGCAATAAATAGTTTTCCTGTCTACAGAAGTGTGCACAGCTTTTATCGCGAAGCTCTTGAAATCATCTAGAGAATGGTTAACAGAATTAAATAAACGTTTTTTTTACCTCTGATCTTGAATCTATCTCTTCAGATACGTATACGATCTGTAACAACTTTATATGCTACAAATTTCGCAAAGCATGACAGCCTCGGTTCGCGATGATCTGGGTGTAATATTATTATCAAATAAAAGAACAAACGACTGCAGATTATTCTAAGTAGAGTCAAATATACTTTTCGTGATCTTTGTGACGTAACTTGCTTTGGCTAACGGTTTGACGACGGGGCAGAACTGTTTGCTAAGGTTACATGAATGGATTGAGTGAAGCATGTTCACTCAAGAGTAATCACTAGTATGCATTACGTAAAGCTCATCCCAAATATCGCATTGTTTATTTGTGTTTCTGTAACATTCTTAATCCTTATATTGGTTCGATGGTTGGAGATCTTTAAAAAAACACGATCGTGCTTAATTACTCGCAGCATGGCAATGCACTTGGCATTGGCTTTCAATCAAGTTCTAACTGGTCGATTTACAAACTGCAATTGGAATTTAGAACTCCAAAACTCTAATCAAGCTCATCAGAAACCTGAGCAGCGCCGGATTTACCCTCAAGCCTCTGCGCCAGTCTTGCTGCCTTCCCCCCGATAAGCAGGAAAAAAGCTATGCCTAAATCCGGCACTGAACCTTAGAACGTCTATACATACTATGTACTCTCTGTTATCATAAAATTTCATAAATTCAGGTCACAAAGTTCTGAAAGTTTGAATAAATTAATTTCTCAGGAATATAAATCAACTCTCTCTTGCATTTTGTAAAGGCTCATTCACTTAGCAGCTGAGAAGTTTATAATGAGTCTATGATAAACGACTTGGCACAGTTGAACGACCGGTGAGAACCGATATAAGCTGGACCTGTTTAGATTGGAGTGACATTCGCATAATACATCACCTCTCTAGTTTTGCACGCTTACCATTGAATGTTAAGCGTTAACCAAGTGACGGTCAAAGACCAACTCACTGGCGGCAACTTTTGGTAGCCGTCGGTATCCCTACCCTTACTTTAACATAAACCCTAACTCTGGAGAACCGTGAACTGACGAAATGCGATTCCCGCGAGTTGGTCCTTCTCGTGACTCCAGGTACTCACAGGTTTACCTCTTCAAAGCCTATGATTCTCCATGTTCCAAGTTCACTTAATTCAGTGGAGTGTTCATTCCATCAGTTATTCATGTGACCTCCTGATAAGTTAATGAATATTCATCGGTTGCATGTGTATGCAAATTAACGGATGTGGCCGTGGTTATCTAAAAATAGCTTTACTATTAGGGAATTCGAATTTTAGATTGGAACTGCCAACTTGGCAGGTGTGAATAGAATGCATTGCATGCAAGTTATAATTTAATGTAGATTATGCAAAATGTCGTTTAAATGTCATGAAGGTCAGATCTATTTTTGATGTGCTTTTAATCCAGAAAAAGCAAACATTATTTTTAATGACAAGCCAAAATGTTATTGTGACGTCAAGTAAAAGAACGCATTCGGTAGTTGCCTAAGAACATCAAAAGAATGTTATCACACTGCAATATGAATAATTCTAATGATGCTGTTTTTACTCTATTAATCAGAAATATTTCTTTGATAGCTATTGTGATATTATGTTAGCAAAAGAAAAAACCTGATAGAAATGAATCTTTACCATTTCATCATTTGTTTGGAAAGCAAGCAGCAGCTAAAATCTTGCGAGGCGAAATTGGCTCAATCGAACTCAGTAATTAGCAAATATTAAATATGCATTTGAATTCGATTTCAGTTCAGATTGGTAATTGTTAAAAATAAACATTTACTCAATATTTGGCGTGTTCGCAATCCAGCCTGCACCGCCTGGAGCTCCATCGGGTAGGAGCGCTATATAAATGGTAGAATGATTAAAAGGTGCCTTCACATCCTACCCAGATACATAAGGCAATTAAAAGATCGACTAATTGTAAACGTTAAATAGCAAAACCTCCAAAAGACATTGAATTTTTCGTTAGATTTGACAGATTTTTATTCATACTGCCTCTGGACAAGGTTTTGCGCTGGAATTTGAAAATATAATTAATAAGCAGAGATACGCTAAATATTGATTGGTTTTAATATCTCAGTTATAACAATTAAACTAAATTAATTAATTTACAACATCACAATTTTCTAAGATGATATGCGATATTGGCTTCCATCATTGGTGACAAATGACTCCAACCAATTTCCTTGATTTCTCTGGGAGCATATTCTGCTTTGAAGTTTAACGGGCCTAACATTCAGTAACAATTCAAGAAATTATAATTTCTCGAAATTTGTTACTGATATATCTGCTGAGGAGCGGTTGAGGTCGCTCTAAACTGGTTCCAAGGTTGATTCGAGGAATTATGATGACGGCTCGGCGTCCATAACTAGCCATCTTTGAAATTTTTGTGCATTTTATTATTTTTTTAAATTCTTGTTTTAGTCAGCTACTAGGTGATTTATAGTTTGTCAATGAATGAAGTTATCAAGCTGAACGGTCTTGTCTCGAATTTTTGGCAGATACTAAATGGGTTTTTTTTTAATCTGCTTTAAGTATATTAATAATGCAAGTTTTATCATGGTTTCAAAGTTCTTAATAACCTCGGGGGGGGGGGGTGTTACTGGAGAGATGGGTGGTATTATTGGAACAACGGTCAAGTGTCAAGTAGTTGTTGTCTCCCTGACATGGTGATTTGGTGATAAGCAAAAATTAGTTCGTGTCATCAGGAAGGGTTTGGAGTTTGGGAAGAGCCTCGTTCCCTCTGATTTCTTTAGCATCTCCTTAACCACTTAACCACGACTTTGAGACCGACAAAAAAATAATAAATTTTGTTTCGGAGGGTTCGAACAGAAGCTCCACCGGATGAAGTACGCCTTGGAAAAAGCTGAAAGGACGATCCTTTCATCGAGCCTCCAAATCTTCATTATATTATAGTACATATTATGTTATGAATCATAAATTTAATAATAAAGATGTAATTTGTGGGCGTCGGTAGCAGAGTAGTCAAGGCTTTCGCTTTGGTATTGCTCAGTTAGGAGTTCAAATCCTAAAGAACAAAATTTAGTAACAAAGACGTAAGTAATTCCATTTTTTTTTATTTGAGGTTCCCAAAAAGCTTATCAGAATATTAACTTCTTGTGTGCAATAGCTGGTGATATTAAGAATCGTATGAAATAAATATTTTAGTCAAATCACCTGCTAACCGTTTTATGAAATTTTATCTCTTTAAGCGCATAGTTTGATTGTTTTTCAAATAAAATATTGTTTGAAATAATTGACTAATTATCGACGGCATATTGTTAACATAAAAATTAGTTTAAAAAAATTTAATTCAATTTAATTATATAAGTAAACGTAAGTTTACAACCTTAAACTGCATTAGCAAAAAATGTTTTTTATAGATTGTTTAGTATAAGTCCACTTTTTGAATATCAGTTGGCGCGCTGTATTTATTAAGCTGGTTTCGATTTCGAGGGGTAATCGAAGCGGGATTTAGTTCTCAGTTGTTTATATTAGCATTTGGTGATCTTTTACACAAAAGCTGGTCACCGGGAAAGTTTCAATTCTTAGCCTATCGTATTTTTGTCAGACTGGGCATCTCGAACCATTCCGCCAAGTAAGACATGGAGAAAAAACTACTAGCGCTGTCAGCAAACGACGAATTGGAACGATTAGCAAGTGTTTTGGAAAATATTTCGAAAGATGAGGTAGAAATTTCTAAGCGATTTCGAATCATAAATGAATTATTTAGAGTATCTTCATTATCCATTTGAAAAACCAGTTTGGATCACCATTACGCCCTGAATAATTGATGTTTTACAAATTAATGTTCTTAATATCTAATTCAAATTCAATATCTAAAACAATTTCATTTTAATGTTTTAGATGATTGAAATGGTTGAAAGGAGTTTGACTACCGGGGACCAAAATTTTATAAAACTTCTCATGGCTCTAATCAAAGGTAATAAACAAATTTTGATTAGTGAATAATTCTTGAAATGCATTTGCTTGCTAATCAAGATGGTTAAATGTGGTATTATGAATGTTTGTTTTAAGGAACTGAGATTAAAATTTTAATATCATAAAAACATTTCCAGGATTGAGATCACAGCCAAAGACGACACCATCTCAAACATTTGCCTCGTCTCAGTCTTCATTGTTGTTGGGCACAAAAATGACTTGTTTATTTATGACTTGTGTGGAGTTCTTGGCCCATCATGACTTGAGTATCAAGGTGGCTACAGAGCTAGTGAGGCTCCTTATTGTCGAGGTGAGATCACTTGACCAGTGTTTACATTTGTATAACCATGGTGATGCGAGTGACAAGGATTTAATTAAGTCTGATGAGATATTGTAGCGACACGGTCATTCCTATTTGCACCATGATTATTGTGCTGATATATAGATAGATGGTGATTGTGACCTTGACCTTCAAAAATGTCATTTATCTTTTGATAACTTGATAAGGATTTATTTTTTGTCTTGAAACGCTCATGTGAAATTAAATCAAAACATTTATTGCGGAACAATCCAAACAAACAGATTTATTAGCCAAGCTTTAAAGGACCTTCTGCACCTGAATAGGATGCATTACGCACTATGACTTCGCCATTACCACACGCAGGAATGCAACCCATCGAGTTATTAATATTACATGCTATTGATATTTGATGATTATATTTTGTTGATTGTTGACATAACAATCTATTCTGTTTAGATGGATGTCCTGCCAGCTTTGTTCCTTGTAAAATTGAGCAACACCATCATTGCCTATCTGAGGAATCCAAAGATTGAGAGTTATAGGTTAACAATGTTTATAAATGAATATGCAATGGAATAATGATACATGTTAATAATGTTTACCAATTGGACTTTTGGATTGGATTGGAATTTTTAATCCCCTTTCTGAACGCGCGACAGGTTTCTGGAGTTACTTCCGAAGCTCTTGCACCTTGTCGGAACCAAGTATTCCGTTCCCACGGAAACGGGGTCGGTCGGCGGGAAGGAGTTTCAGAGTTCGGTCATCAACAGCATCTGTTTGATCAAGTTGGCTTCACGTTGTTGTTGAATTAACATGACGACGTCATCTGAGACCGACATTCGTACTGAGGGGAATTTTATCCATGATAAAATTTGTCTTAAGGATGATATAAGCACATGTCTTGAGTTTAGCGTCGTAGCTTGATTCTAACATTTTCTTATATAATTATATGTATTATTATAATTATGCATATAATTATATATATTATTATATTGTATATATTATAATATTATATTATAATTATATAATATATTATATATTATAATTTTATATATTATATATTATAATTTTTACCCTTAAGCATCACTGCTTTTTACTAATCAAGCACAATATAATAATTAATGTAAACTCGACGTCTGTCCCGAGTATTTTTCCAAGCCTGTGATTGCATTTCATTGACGACATGAAATGTCGAGTTTGCCGAAATGGAAGATGACTTTTATTCTCGGCAGTTGGAACAGCAGTTCCGTCGTTCACCTCGCTTCGGTCTGCAAGGAGATCCATCTTTCCGTCGACGAACTCCAACCGGTCGTCCTGAAATTCATCAAAGCCATGCACGACGTCGACGTTCAGGAGATTCCTCCGCTCGTTTATCAACTCCTCATTCTATCTTCTAAGGTTGCTGTTGTTGTATTTGGCAGTAGTTACAGCAGTAGAATGTCCTTACTACTGATAACATTGTAACATTGTTGGTATTACAATTAATTACAATTAATATCTCTGCAATAGTAATAATTATTGTTGCAAAACAATTTATTACTAGTTGTGGTTGTTGAAATGGACCGTAAAGGATTCTGTTACAGTGTCATGAGCATAAATTTAAAAGTTGTTTTTATCTGAATTTTCACTTAATTGTGGATTCACCTGCATTGGTCTTTTGTTTCTCAGGGCTGCAAGAACTTGTTACTGGATGGAATAATTAGGTACTTCAATGGAGAAGGTCAAGGTGAACCAGAGAGGAATGAGGATGCCAGAACAATCATAGAGGAGTGAGTAACATGTTGGCTGACATGTTCATTGTTGATGATGCTGCATTGTTTTTCCGAAGACATGAAATCTTTCTACTGATTCAACAAGTCATGGATTATTTTCCAGCATCGACATGTTAGAAAATACCGCTTCATCTCAGCCTCCAGCAACTACGGCTCCATCTCGAAACCAGCAAATAGAAAGCACCGTCATCTACCACGTGACCTTCTCTATCAAGCAGAACCAAGAACTTGGAAAGGAGTTTATCAAGTATTTGAAGGTCACTTTATGTAATATTAATATTTAAATTAAATATTAATCATTTAATATGATTTAATAATTTAATGTTTGTAGTGAGCAATGAATTATAATTCTCACGTTGAATAACATTACAATGTGATGTTTTAGGCACATCAACACACTGGCAAGAGAGAGATGCTATCCTCATTTGTCATTTCTCTCGCTCTGTCTATCTCAAAAATTTCGGTATTTGAAAGCCAGGTGAGTTTCAATAATTTATACTTGCATTGTCATTCATTCATTTGTTTCTTTATTAATTCGTTCCTTCATTCACTCATTTGCTCACTAATGCATTCGTTTGCCAATTCGCCATGCAGGTGTTGGACCTCCTCAAGCATGTAGTCACCTATTGCTTCAAAGATCAAAGGAAAAAGTCTGAATCAAAATGGATGCAAGAAAACTCTGCCCCGTCTTATGATGTCACTGGTCACATGATGGCTTCAGTGAAACAAATGTAATCAATTCATTTTAAGAGCAGAAATACTGAGAAATAATACTTTTTATGATATTAATTATTAATACATTATGTTATATAATTATTATTAATTAATTATAAAATCATAAAATAATTATATTATTATTTATTTATATTATTAAATCATAAAATAAAAAAATCATTATAATCAAAAATTAATTATATTATTATAAAATACATTGTATTATTAATGATAATATTGTCATGCTTACAGATGCTTGATACATGTTTGTTGTGATTATTGTCTTAACTTTACCAGTTCAATCATCGTATCTTCGATATGACTGTTTTATCTTGGAACTTATTGACAGGTTGATTGAGTGGGACATAGTCATGGAGGGACTTGTGTCTTTTGCCTTTTCCCTCATGGAAGTCTCTGCTAACAAAAGCTGCTTTGGAAAACCTGCTTCGAGCAGTGGAAGCTTTCAGTCCCCCACCCCTGCTCACCACTTGAACCTACTTGGCACGACCATTTTGGAGGAGGGCTCGAAAGTGCACAGCAACGTCGCCGTGGAGATTGTCAATCAGCTGATCAACAGGATCATTACAAAGAGCAGGGATCAAGTGCCTTGTCACTTCAGTGGTTGGTACTAGCTGATTGCTTAAATCAAACTTGATAGACTTAATGATTGAAAACAATGATGATGATAATAATAATGATGACGACAATGGTGATGAACAATGTGATAATGATCTTTTGCAGACCTTCTAATCTCCCTCCTAAAGAACTCTCCTCACACTTATGTGGACAATTCAACCAAGTTCAGAGACATGTTCAACTACTTCTCCTTCCTCCCCCTTGCAACCACTCGTCTGCTCGTTGAGGCCATGTTGCCCGTCGTGCGCATCAGTCCCCCTCTCAAGAACGCACTCGTCATATTCCTGAGGAAGTCTCTCTTTTCGAGGTGAGTGGATGAACGGCCTCCTGCATTGATCCTAGTAAAAAAAATATTTTCAACTTTGAAAACTACAATATTTAATAAATAACTTTTGTAATCACGAGTCTGTTGATTTTTATGAAGTGTTTGAGAATGTAATTGTATTTGTTGTTATTATATTATTTGTTCTTTGTTGTTGTTATTACTGTTGTTGTTGTTAGTGTTATTATTTTTATTATTATTATTATTATTATTATTGTTGTTGTTGTTACTATTAATATTATTGTTATTGTTGTTGCTGCTGTTACTGTTATCATTATGTAACATAATCATTGAATAATTGATGAATTTGACCACACTAGAAAGATAGAAATGAGGAAGATGGCTGTGAGTGGATTCCTGCTCTTGCTGAAGAATTTCAAAGTACTGACTGGATTCTCAAACAGTCAATCACAGGGATCCTCCTCTCAGGTTAGAAGTGGTGACAATGTTGATGTTCATGATGATGATGATGATTATGATCGTTGCGATGGTTTGTCGCGATGATGATTGCAGATCATCAACCTGTGATCTTCAATTTTGTGAATAATGTTATGTTGCAATGTTCTTGTAAATGTCATATCACATTGTTAGTTTCTAGTAGTAAATTGTTGATGTTGTCATTACTATAACTCATTACTGATGATCATCACCACCACAGGTCGCAGCAGATGTCCACAGGAACAACAAGCTCAACAGCATAGACAACAAGAGTCTCTGTCTTGAGATCATCAACAGCCTCAGAAGGTGCTTTGAACAGCAGCATGAAGTCAGAGTTCTTCTTTATTATGTAAGTTGCCATCATCACTAAGGTCATCATCATCATCATCATCATCATCATCTGTAAGATCACCACCACCACCATCATCATCATTATTGCTAGGATCATCTTGTTTCTGTTGATTTCCTAGGGTCTTTGTGATGTAGCAGCCTGCAATCCTGTCCTGCTCGGACCAATAGCGGATCTCCTTTTGAATCAAGTGAGTTTTCAGTTTTACATGTCACCAGCTTGTTAATGAATTTATTTAAATTCACTTTTAGTTGAAGAACTGCTTTGATTCCAACGAGGCCAACCTTCCTCCACTGAAAATATTCAACTGCATCTCATTAAATTCCAATACCTGGAAGCCTCTTGAGCCTATAGTTGGCATTTTTGAGATGTTATTAATCAATTCACATAATAAATTATAGTTACATTAATAAATTATAATTACAATAACTAATTCACAATTGGTCGTAATTAAATTAATTAATTTATGGGTAATTGCAATTCCAGTAATTAATAAACTCAATTAATTCCACCTTAGTAATTATTTCATTAAAAATGTCGTTTATCTTTCAGCCAGACCTAATCAAGAGCCTCATTGGCTGTTTGTTTCACTTGAAGAACAAGGCATCGAGGGACGACGAAGAGGAAGCATTTCTCAAAAGAGCAGATGCCGTCCTCGCGTCTACGGTCACCAGACTCGTCAAATCGGACACTGAGGATTTTGAGCTGGTTGTGATAATATTTTTAGAGTTGATTTTTAGCTCATTGAATGATTTTGTTCTATTAAATATTAATTAACTATTAATAGTCAATATTTATTTATTTATCAATAATTAAATTTATTATCTTTATCTTTATCTAGGATAAAGATGTAGGCTTCGATGGGAACACCGTAGCAGGTGGTAGGAATGTTTCACTGGCACAACTCATTGTCGAGGTTTACGAGGTTTTCCTGCAGAGGGCAGTCGTTCATGAAAATGTCGAGTGAGTTCAAACACGTAGTATTCTTTACTCGACAGCTTCGTCTCAATGTACATACCATTTTATTTTATTCATACTTGTCCATGTAGCTATTTTTAGTAGTAGATCTTTTCAATTTGGCTTCATTAATTATGGATTTGTATCAAATTCATAGAAAGTATTTTCTGTGTTTTGAGCCTATTGATTTTTAGTGCAATCAAATATGGATTTTGGGACCATTACATTATTTGAAATCACATTTTTGTAACTAAATACAATTTTTTCCCGGTTGGAAAGTTCATCTTGAATCCATTAAAATGTGCATACATTGATATTTTATGTTAAGTAACAACTGGCTGAAACATGTTATGGCATGGAAAAGTTTTGCAATTCCATTTGTAAAAGTTGACAATAAATATTCTTTGCAGTCAAGAAAGTATTGAGACCATGTTGAACTTGTTCGAGGGACTCAACAGGATCATGGATGCCACAAGACAAGTCGAACCCAACAAGAAAACGAAGGCAAAGAAATCTAATTCATCCTCGGAGATTCAAAGGTCTTCCCCGTGCCTCCTCGGTCGTCATTTCTCTCTGGACTTTATCGTCAAGGTCACGAGAACGATGTTCAAGTGAGTTAAGACATTCGTTTTTCAAACCACTGCTTCCAGGTCTCATCGGATTCATTGACTCGTTTCAGTGGGGATGACGACATTTCGAATCTCATTCTCTCCAAGATCAACTTCTGCAACTACTTTTTCAACTCTGCAACAACGTCACTCCAACAATTTGCTGCCTCCAACTCGTCGACTGATGACTTTCAGTTCAAGTTTTGCAGCTATGCAGTTGGTCAGTCTGACCTGATAATCTCTGATCTCTGTGACCTTGGGAGGTTGTTTTCATGGTTTATATTTACTCATTCAATAATGGGAATGTGTTTGAAATGCCAACTTGGTAATAATGATAACAATTGCAGTGGTGGACATCTGCCATTTATTGTGCATTGTCCTGATGTGTGTGTCATATCAGTTCAATAGCTAAACCTTGTGATTTTACTCATTCAGTGTTATTATTATCGTCATCATTATTGTTGTTCTATCATTGTTCAGACTGCTGTTGAAGAGGTACATCAAGGTGGTGATAAAACCCCATAGTAACGACATCACCATTCCCGCCTCTGCAACCAACAATGCCAACAAGAACACGCCAAACACAACGAAGGCATTCAATTCGCATTGCCTGAAGTTCTTCTACCAAATACTGTTGCTTTTCTCACAAAGATGGCCCAATAAGATGACAGAGTTTCTCATTTGCCTTGGTTGGGACTGTTTGATTGGTTGTAAATTTTATAACCGTTTACATGGATATGTATTGTATTGTATATGTATTTGCTCTCATTCCATTTGAGATTTTAGCTCTTACATTATTTTTTTGCTTTTTCAATTTTGTCAGACGTCATGAACAAAAGCAACAAGAAAATCATAGAAAAAGATCCGACCGAGGGTCCAGTGCTTTACATAAAAATATTTCAGGTTGTAATTCGCAGTTTTCATTGTTAACGACCGATTCACTTTCTCTAACCTTGGAGATCTTGACTGATAGGATTGACTGATCAGTTTCCAATTTCATTTCAGAGGATATTCTTCACTCTTCTGACGTCCGACGGAGAGTCGCACAACAACAAAGATTGTCTCACAACCATGCAGTGTCTCGCCATTATGATTGGCCATTGTCAGCGCGAGACCGTCCTGTCGGAGTGCTGTGATTGGTTGACGAGGTTATTCAAGGAGCACATAATTGGTTAGTTTGCTGTTGCTCTCATGGCTGTATTTTGCTAATTGATCGGTCATTTGCAAATTCTTGAAGCAGAATCGGCTAAAATAAATTGCTCTTAGTATTATTATTTATTATTATTGTTGCTATTATTATTGTTATTATTATTAACATCAGAATTAGTTCCAAACATTGTTGTTGATTGCTACTATCTATTTATTTGTTTCCTGCAGAAGATTCTGAACTCCTGAAGCTCATGTTGAAACAACTGCTTTCACTGCTGAGAAGGACCGAGTTGAACCTCAACTTCATCAAGGAGGTCTGCAAGGACATTCACCTGTGCTTAGGGGACATCAATCAGGTATCATTATCATTACCAGAAACCATAACCTGATTTGCTTAGCAATTGTTAATACTAACCAATTATTAACATATCATTAATGCTAATGTCATTTCATAGCTACTAAAATTATTTTACAAAAGGAGGTGGAGCTTGATAAATCCAGCAACCTGCCAACTGTCAACCACAGGTCCAGTGTTGTGATCATCCAGTCGGTGCTCTCTCATCTTGAATTGGAAATTGAGGATTCTGATTGGTGGATAGAAAGGACAAAGAACCAATTAATTTGCGATTCTTTTTCAAATTCATCGCTTCCGACCAATGACTCCGAGGAAGAGGAAGTCTCTCCCCGTGGAAAAGCAAAGGGACGGCTTGGCCTTGACCAGCCAATCAAAGACCGGTGCAAAAGCCTCGTCGTTAGGACATCATCGATGACGGACATCCTGCACGACCTGGTTCAAACCTCCATTCCTTTTGGGCCCACCGTCGAACTCATGTTCAAAATCCTCAACAAGTTCTATCTGCTTCTCACTTCCCTTGTCAAACTGGTTTGTGGCACCTCCGTGTTGTTGTTTGTTGTGTGTTGTCGAGTGTGGTTAGTTTTATTTTAATTAGAAGTAAGTTAGTTATGCGAAATCCTAAAAACGTGACAAAAGCAAGAACCATTTCAATTAATAATGAGTGTCAAAAAATAGTTTTGCATTTAAAATTTTGCTTATTTCCGACATTTATTCGTTTAAAACTTGTCATAAAAACGACCTATCGATTGGCATCACTGCTATTGTCGCTACTTGTGATCACAGACATCGTTATCATCACTTGCAGTACCTCAGGAATTACAGCGACAAAGGCAAGAAGAATGACATCAGTGTTAAGGGTCCGTACGAGAGGCTCATCAAGCACTCGGCCACCCAACTCACTAACTTCATCTACCCCATGATCACTCATGTCGAGGTTTATCAATATTATGTTTATCAACTCTTTTCATCAATCATTAGTGAGTGTAACTTAATAGAAAGCAAACTGGATTACTTGAGATGGTTTGAAACTAAAAACTTACGTATGCTTACATTTCTGAAGTGTGGATGCTTTGTCGGCAATGGTGATGGCGTCGTGATTTGTATGCGTTCAATAAATCGTCTTTGTTTTGTTGTTGCTAGAAAGTGGAGAGTGAGAAGTTGCAGGCTGAAAATGAGAAACATAAAAACAAGAAAAAGAAGAATGCAACTGTTGAAAAGGTATTTTCAGCCATTCCATTTCTTATGACACCACATTATCATCTTTGTTGCTGATGGTGATGGGTTAACACATCATCATTAATAACAATAATAATAATAATTTTTATTAGGTGAAAAGGATGAAGGAGACAAAACTCGTCCCTTCTTTGATTCTGAGCCTGGAGCAGTACGAGCGACTGCTCATTCAACTCTCGAAGAAGTCAAAGGTCATTACCCTCACTTTTTTCCTCTTGTTGTGTGTCTGAATTTACCTTGTGGGCCCTGTTTGTGAGGTCATTTGTTTTTAATTAAATCAAGTTCTTAAGCTTCCATAAAGTAATTTAACACTGAAGTCAAGAGATGTTACTGTTTGGAATTTCAATGATGATGATGATGATGATTATGATGATGATGATGGTGGTGGTGGTGGTGATGGCAAGCATTTGAAGGAGTTCATTTTTGTTAAACATGGGTGAGGCAAATTTCTGATTTTATGAGGATTCATGTCAAATGTTAATAATTGAATGCTAAGAATGCTACATTTCAGGTGAATCTGATGCTTCATTTTAAAGTCAGCACGTCACGTGACTTCCGCATAAACAACGCCACCCTCCAGGGGATATTGGAGAGCCATGGAAACGACTCGGACTATGGGAGCGACGGTGATGATGACGATGATGTTAGTAGGCGCTCCGGGACTAATAGCGTTGCTACTGCCAACGACAATGATGACGACGGAGATGTTGAAGAGGAGATTGCATCCATGGTGAAAAGCGAAGACGAAGTTCATGATGGCAGCAGCGATATTGGTCATAGTGATGTTGAAGATTGTGAGGTAAGCTTGATGTATCTTAATTAATTAATTAATAATAACTGACGTGCCTATATTAATGTCTGCGGCCATGTTTTTAAGAATTTCATTTTTATTGCACCGAAATATATTAATGTTATTGATACAAAAATTAATACAAGAACTAATAGCACAATGTATGGAAATTGGATATTAACTATGAATTACTCTCGGCAGATGTCTGCTCCAGCTCGAAAACGCGCCAAGCTCAGTGATGTTCTCCCGCAGGCGAAGGGGATGGCGAACCGAAGAATGCTTTCGAGAAAAAACAGAAATTGAATTGTTTTAGATTGACCGGAGCAATCAAAAGTAGAGATGGGGAGACGACTGACTTGTTTATTCGGTTTATTTTCGGTTCGCCGTGGGTGCTTAAGCGCCGCAGTTTCTTCAAAACATTTCGTGTTTGTTTTAGCCTTTTCGATTCTAATTTTTTTTTGGGGAGGAGGGGGGGAGGGGTGCGCGAACGGAGTTTAAGGTCACGGTCGCGGCTGAAATGCTAAAATAAGGTTCACTTTTAAGCATATCTTGTCATAGAGCCTGCCGGATAACGAAACAGTCTGGGCTTTTTTGGCGATTTTGGCTGACCTATTAGAAGACTTATTTCTAAAGTTTAGCAGTGCTTGACGCTTGTTGTTAGGATATTAAGAGAGCAACAAAACATGTTTAAATCCTAAGTGCGGAAATACAAAGGAATGGATGCCGTGCTCGTGAGAGACTTGGCGCCTTATATTTGCCCAGTCTGCTTTGATGTATTTGAGAATCCTGTCAATATAAACTGTGGTAACGGACACGTGTAAGTGAATGAGCCAAACAAATTTTTTTTAATTCGTTGCAGTTTCATCTAAATTATTCGTATGTTGTGGAAACGCGTTTACCCTTAGACTTCCAAAGGTGATAACTGCTAAACGTGAGTCAGAGGTAGTAAGGAGGTATGAAAGGACGTGTTATAATAGTTAGAAATATTTGTGAGGGGAATTATTGATTGGTTGAATGATTTGTTAATTAACTCTGGAGGATGAGCCAGGATTTAACCCCTCCCCATCAGAATTAATAAAGTGAAACATTATTTCTCTGTAAGAAGTAATTTTAAACAAACTAATTTGTAGAATTTTAATGCTAAAGTCTTGTATGTGAAGTAGTGTCTTTGTGATAGGCCAAAGAATATTGAAAAGAATTAAATTTCTGGAAAGACAACATAAACTCCTACAAGCTCTTATAATTTTTTTTTTAGGTTTTGTTATAGATGTGTGACACGATGCACTCAGTTTCAAAGCAAACACAATTGTCCTGTGTGTCGTCTGCCTTTTGACTTGAACTCCTTAGTGAGGGCAGTAGAGATTGAAACATTTATCAAGAGCCATTCATCACTCTGCCAAGGATGCCAAAGGAAGGTGATTGATTGATGTTAGAACTTGGTTCTGGCAAACAAAACATTGGAATGTCTGAAACATACAAATACTTTTTGCTCATTTATTAGTGATAAGTAATTGTATATCTTTTGTTTAATACTATTGTTCTGATGGAGGCAAGAGTTTCTTTGAAGTTACATTTAAAGTTGCACAATTTGCTAGGTTCTTGTATACTAATGTTTGTTTTTTTCTCAGTTTCCACTCGAAGGCATAAAATACCATGAAAGCAAATGCAGGGATTTGCAAATCAAGCAGATGGAGTGTGCAAAATCACTCAACCACGGAACACCGAACAGGTTAGAAAGCCTGCCGATAATTGAGACCTAAGCTGATTAATTTTGTTAGATCGATTGATCTCAAAACAATAAGAATTTAAAGTGCTCGATGACCTTCCAGTCAGGTCCCAAACAGGTTCACCTTCAAATGTCCATACTGCTCTTTGGAACATCTCGACCAGGATGCTCTTGTGAAACACTGCAACCAGTCTCACTACAACGAAAGGAGTCAAGTTGTTAGTCTTTTGATTCATCAGTGTTCATGACAACGTTAAGACGTACGCCCGGTCGGTCGGTCGTCGTTAATAGAATGCCCGATTGATTCGGAAGATTTCCATCCTCTATCTTTCCACTTATTTTTATCATCTTTGCTTCATGATGGATGGAAAGCATGCTATCGATAGCTGGAGCTTGGTTTTTATGAGAGTTTGAGGTTGAAAAGGGTATGGTTAAGCTAGTCAGTTAAGTTATTAATATCTTTGGGTACAACAATTCCAATGTTAATGATGCTCGACATTCGTATTCTTTGTCATCATTAATTCACGATTCTATTACAACTACAGTATAAATGGTGGTGTGTTATTTTCAGCTCAGGATCAAGTTATAAATGCAAGATCGTTTATAATTTCATGTCAATATGTCGTCCAGGTGTGTCCCATATGCTCCTCCATGCCCTGGGGAGACCCAAACTATCGAAGTAGCAACTTCATTCAACATCTCAACACCAGGCATCGCTTCGAATACGACACATACGTGGTTTGTCGTTGTCCTTGAAGTTAACCTTAACAATGGTTGAACTGTTGACCCTAGTCGTGGTCTGGTTGTTTGTGTCCCTTGTGATTATTGGTTTATCGATGACAATCTTCTTGGTAATTATAAGATTTACTATTGTTATAAATTATGCAAAAATATTGGTAACATGTTTATTTTCCTAAAAGAGTTTATTTATTTGGTGACCTCTGGGGAGATATCTGAGGATTAAGAGACTGTTGTGATTAAAATTCATTGCTTAGTGTTAATATATTCATGACTGGGTATTAATATATTTTTATTAAAGCTATTTTAATTGTATCTGAAGAGTGGTATTATTTGGTGAAGTGGATTTCATTTTGAAATTTTGTTTTACTTTTTCCAAGGATTTCCAACAGGACGACGATGCCATGATGGCCGCTGCGATTGAGGCATCCATGAAAGAGAAGTGAAAACGAGTTCCCGAGTTGGAATGGGATGCATTTGCAATGCATTCGCGCCATTGTTGCTGTACTATTCATCATGTTATGTTATCACTAATTACTCGCTGATGTGATGGTTCGGCACACTTCACTGCACATGAGTTATCTTTTGATGGTGTTCTTGTTCGAAATTTCCTGTCTACGTTCGTGAATATGCGTGCGACGACATGTGCTTTGATGCAGCTGACTTCAGGAGCATGTCGTCTGCCAATTTGGTAATGTGCTTACCACTCACTCATCCATCGTTCATCGAATGCTTAAAATATTGAAACAGCCTCATTATTTTCTACACAGGGTTTGGCAGGTCAATGCCCGAGGAGTCCTTCCTTTTAAATGATTCAAATTTTGTTTTCGTGACCTGATTGATAGACCTATTTTTGCTTTTAAAAGTTACTTACGAAATTGAGTGCATTTATTTATCATTTAGAATTATTATCATTTTTTTTTTTACTTCATTATTGGACTTATTGGAGTTTGCTCGATAAACCATCGACTTATCTTTGAGCAAGTATTGTAGATACCGATCGGTATGTAGATGTTCTACTGGATGTCGTCAATATTGTAGCTCTCACACGTCTGTAATTGTGCTTTATGTGGGAGTGTTCGGGCCCTGTAGTGTTTCTGCAATATTTACATAGGGCTACAAATTGTAACAGATTACACAGCTTAGTAACCTATTCTAACAGTCACAGTGCTTGCGCGGAAAGGTCCTTGTAAGAGTTCCCGTTCAGCACCTCAAAAGACGAATGTTTATTGCGGAGATTCATCGGCAGTTTCACTATGGAGAAATGTAATAAAATATTTCCTGTCAGTTGCTCGACTTGATTTGTTTGATTTGATCTGTCTTAATGTCGCTGTTGGCCCTTTATTAAGTTTCGGAAATCTAAACATTTCTGATTGCACTCTTTTGGGGACATTTGACGTTCTATAACTCATTATTTATTAAATAATTCTACAAATTAAGTTATTTGAGAATTAATAATTTTCATCTTGGGACTTTCGGATTTATTTAGTTAAGCGGAGCTTCGATTAAATAAGCCCACATATCAGGAATTATAGTAAATAATAATTAGTTGACATTTCTTATTAAAATGCGATTCAATAAGACTACAAACCAATTGCATAAACATGCCAACATGCTAAGTTTTTGGATGGAAAATATTTGACATTTTAAAGACCTACGGACAACACTCGGAGATAATGATGGTATTTGAAACGCACCCATTAAAGAGTTCGAAATGAACATTTTAGTAGATATTTCTTTTTTTTTTCTTCCAAGAAATGTTTCAAAGATATGTGGAAAACAGAAAGTGAATGAGATTCATAAAGTCAGTGGAAAGGAATGGAATGTTGTGGAGGTTTCCAAATGTTGGACATATCATTAACAGAAAAGTCTTTCGGGGAAAGCAGTCGAATCAAGATAAAAGGGAATCGAAACAATGGATGGTTGTCCTCGCGACCTTAGTTTGGATTGAATGGATTGCAACAACTGTTAATGAACAAATTAAACGCTGCATCATGAATTGACATTAAGTGAGTTAACAACACTCGGTGATGGATGGTTAATTTTAAATCTAATAATATGATAGAAAAGTGTCTGGTTATTTTAAATTCGACACTTGCATTTTTTCACTTGAAGCCAAAAATAAGGCAACGTTCAATCGCATTTTTTAAAATTTGAATGCAACTTTTAATCGCAGAAGCTAATAATTAGATTTATCGATATCCTTAACTCGATACGGATAATTCGACGCTGATTGCAAAGTAGACAAATTACTCCTTCGTGCTTTCTTATTCTCGATGAATTAAAACCGTTGCAATTTTTAAAACGGAGCTAAATTTAATCGTGCTCAAAATATAACTTCTAGAGTTTTTCTCTAAATACCATAGATGAACGGATGCGCCCATGCATCGACTTCAATGTGTGCCCGCCGGTCTATATAAATGCTCGGGGGCATTGGCGCTGGGCATCGCATAGCGGGTCGGCTTGTGAATCTGCAGTCAGTTCGGGTGCGAAAGTTTAAAAGTGAAATCTGACTTCAACCTTTTCCACGAGATAAAGTTCGCTGGTTTGTTTACACGAATTCATTTACTTCATCGAAAACGTTTCTTCTCTCAACTAATAAGATTCTTACCAGTTACTCATCGTCTCTGCAATCGGATGCTTGCGACGATCATCAAATTGATGTATCATTTCAAGCTTAATCGCTCCTGCTAATTGTTTCTCTACTTAAAACTGCGATTCTAAAGAATCGAGTACGCGGATGCGCGGGGATCAATTAGTGCCGCTGATCGTGATAAGCGCTTGTATTTTATTAAGCTTCGCCGATAAGGTTAATTACTTTATTCAATGTTTCTAAATAACTGACGGTTATTATCTTGTTTTTGTGTTTGTCTCTCTCTGTGTGTGTGTATTTGTTTGTTTCTTAGTCTTCTCGTCATCACTCTGCTTTTTCTCATTAACACTCCACTCCGGCTTGCTTCGAATCATGTTGAGACTAGAATGTTGGTTCAAAAATTAACATCGTGAATCATCCTGTCATGGCCATCGACAACTCCAATTTTTCATGCAAGATTGCCAAAATAAGTTTTAAAAATGTCGTGTTATTTAAAGATTTTGAAACTCCAGACGGGGGCATATTTTTAAAACTTTAAATAAATCTCTAGTTAATTTGATTTTTGATATGTTTTAATTTTTATTCCTATGTTGTTGGCCCAACTTTTAGTGTTGGCAAGAATTTTAGCTATGAGGTTAGCTAGCATCTTATCATTTCACTCAAATTCTTTTGATGCCATCAATAGACTTAAAAAATATGATCATATTCTCTTGATGCCAATATTACTGGTGATTACAGAGATAATTATAATCCATAATATCATATAACTTGCAAACTAAATACTTCTAGTTTATTAATAATATCCTACTGAAAATGAATGTTAAAAATTGGCACTGAGAATGGCAAAAGCACTGCTCAGTGGTACAATGGGGTCTGGACTTGCACTTTCTGTTGACACCTCAGATGTGTTGGACAGCTTTGTCAGTATTCAGAGTCCAAACATTTGTTCGTTCACACCTAGCATTGGAAATTATTGAAGTGATATCACCGATCATTGTCATCATCATAATCATCATCACCATTCCTAATGTCATCACCCCATTGGGAATAATGGATGATGAGTTATGGAAAGGATGGATTTGTTTTCTTTCGTTTTTATTTATGCAGTCTTTGGACTCGCAAGAATAACAGCAATAATAATAACAATAATAACAATACTATATTACGGTAATATTAGTATATTATTAGTAATTAATAGCAATGATGATGATGATATCGGTTATGATGACGATGATGATACGGGCGGTGGGGGTTTGAATGTCGGTGTGATGAATGGCTTATAACATTCCGGTTATACAAATTCATTATTATTTTTGAACGAACATGAAGGTGAAACCTTTGGTAGCATCATCGCCATTATCATCATCATCAATCATCGTCATCATCATCATCACCATCACCACTTCATGGCATCAACAGAATGTCGAATGAATGTCACGCTTGAGATGTGAGCAAACAAGTGATTGACTGACAATTAAATTGAAGGTGTTCGAAAGACGGAGAATTGCCATCTACGAATAAATTGATCTACAAACAAACAAATAAATAAACAAATAAATAAATAAATAGATTTATCAAGGAATAGAAGTATCGATATTTTCCTCACAAATGCTTCTCACTTGACGATGTCGGTCGATATAAGGAGCACTTTGCACGAGCCATATATTTATTTTCGTGAATAAGACTGATTTGTGATTGCTAGATGGACCGAAGAATGAGTGGATGCAGAAATGAGTGCTTAGATGATTAGATGGACGGATGAACGGATGGATAGGCAGATGGATGGATGGATGGATGGACGAAAGTTAGAACGTTTGAACGTCCTACTATTATTTCCGCGAGGAGGTCATGAGGAGTGTTTTAAAGATTAATTCACCGCAACTAGATGCGC
>MPNW01000220.1:99451-124593 GCA_011800805.1 Hirudo medicinalis | reverse complement strand
GGATGGATAGGCAGATGGATGGATGGATGGATGGACGAAAGTTAGAACGTTTGAACGTCCTACTATTATTTCCGCGAGGAGGTCATGAGGAGTGTTTTAAAGATTAATTCACCGCAACTAGATGCGCCTTCTGCTTCCCACTACCACCACTCATCATAATCACCATCATCATCATCATCACTGTCGTCGTCGTTGTCAAAGCAATTGCAACGATATTCATAATAAAGCTATTAGTCATTTGAACATTCGTCATTATCTCCATGACATCATCAGCATCATCATCATCACCATCATCGTCATCATCAATAATCATGACCACGGTTGCACGCGAAGCAAATGTTCATCATTATAAAAAAAAGTTCAGTAGATCATTTAGTACTGCAGTTATTAAGTAGTCATTGTCCCTGGTGATCGTCATCATCACCATTGTCGGCATCATCTTCGTCGTCATCATCAATTAAGTCAGAATTATCTCATAATTGCTTGAGTCGGACATCATTCCTCTTCAATGATGTCAGCAGATTGAAGGATGCTTCTTGCTTTTGAAGGATCTATTTGCTTATACAATGAAGATGGTGATCAACGTCAATCTGACCACGATGACGACGATGATGATGATGATGATGATGAATGATGATGAAGGAGTCTATGATGTTGAGGAGGAAGAGGAGGAGGAGGAGGCGGACGTCGATGATGATGATGATGATAATAACGGCGATTTGAAGAAGAAAATGATAGTGAGGATGATGACGACAACGATGATACCGTACTATAGAAATTCCTTATCAGTGCAAAAGGCTCACAAGTTTTCACAAGCCCACGCAAAATGGACGACGATTCTCATTCATATACTCGAACGATTGCATTGAATAAAACATTGCTTCACTTGTCATTTTCTGATATGTTATTATTATTATTATTATTATTTATTTGAATAATAACAGTTATTAATATTATCAAGAAGCGCTGTTATTTTCCTGTGGTTGTCGTGCCGTGAGAGAATTTTCTCTTGTGCCACTATTAGTATGCTTTTTTGAATTTAGTGACTGGACATTAAAGTATGGATAAAGTTTATGTGGATGGACGAATGAATGAATGGATGGGCGGATGGATGAATGGATAAACTGAAGGATGGATTGAGAGAGTGTTTTGACTGATGAATATTTTTTAAGCTGTTGTGGTTCAAGAGGTCACAAGGTCGTGAAGGTGATGGCTCCGTCGCTGTACTAATGGATTGTTTACACTCAAGCAAGACGACGATGAGCTGTTTTGTTGGAGATGACGACAACGACGATGATGGTGATGATGACGATGATGGTGATGATGACGATGATGATGATGACGATGGTGAATACATTTAACGACGTTTAATTACATTATGCCAGAGATCCATTTTGTCGCAGGAGTTAACTTTTGTTATTGTTGTTGTTACTTTATTATTGTTTCTATTTTTTCATATCGTCATTTCTATTATTTTTTTATTTTATTGCCATAAATTGTTCTTATAATTAGAACCCTACTCATCGTACATTAATTGTAGAATTAATTGCTTGGCAGGGAGGGAGGGAGGGGATGTCGATATGGCAAGTTGACAATTGTTGAGCCAACTACTACTATAACAACAATTACAATTGATAATTGTTCAGCCGACAAAAACAACTACAAAAACAATGCCTCACGTGCGACAACAACTGGAATGTCGTTCGGTCTAAACACCCTGAGACACAAAACTCATCTTTTCATAACACCATCAACCTCTTGATTGTGAGGGATCCACTCACAAAGCCCCTCGTGGAGATGTTTACGTGATTGCAAAACTTCAGACACAGTGAAAAGTACGCAATGAAAACCAATGGTGGGCCATAAGTTATGTTGGCGCATAAAGCATGCCTTGTAATAAATTATAAACAGAGAGAGGCTGGTTGCCGATGAACGACAAGGAGTGTTATTGTTTGTTGCCATTAGTTGAGTCGAGCTCGAACGCCCCGCGATCGAATCCCAGCTTGAGAAGCAGCGTGAGTGCACTTGAATGATCGACCCACATATTCATTCCTAGATGCCTTTTCATAACCCAGGACCCACGAGCTAGACGGTACCATCGTAATGAATGGATGTATGGATCGATGGATGATTGGATGGTCGTCAAGATCAAAGACCCCCTTGACAGATGCATCCAGATGGAAAAGTGGGTGATGCTGATGTTTGGAGAGGGAATGCAGATTTAATTGCGATAACAATCTGCCCTGAGTGTCGCGCTGCGGGGAGTAGAATGATCCAACAGATCCATCCATCCAGCCATTCATTTATCCGTCCACCCTTTCATCCCTCCTTCCTTCCATCCATTATTCCTTTCATCTATCCGGCCGTACATGTCCGCGTTCTTATCAGATAGCCTTCGATATATTCGCGGGTCATATATTACGTCTCACTATCATTAATCCGTCATTCATTCATCCATCCATCTCCTATCCATCCATCACTCGGAAGGCTACTTTCCGAACGTTATCGTGGCTCACATTTGCAGTTTGTTTCAGATCTTTGCCGCTACCTATAATCATAATCATAATCTCCATCATCATCACTACTACCATCATCATCGTCATAATTTATTTATTTGTAAGTTAGTTTTATTTATATAGCGCTACAAGCGTGAGCGTTAGGGGCGCTTAGACCATTTATATAGGCGCTTTGTGGTGGTGCAAGCTGGGTTTCGAACACGACACGTAACGACTGTTGCTTTTACCGTCGTTCGCAGGAACGCTACCCTCTGAGCTAACTTGCATAATCATCATCATCATCACTAGTGCTATCATCATCACAATCGTGATGGAATGGGTCATTTCCAGGGGACGTCCAGCATGCTTGATGAACGATTGGTGGGCGTGTGTGAAGGCGAGTGTTTCCTTCCAATCCACAGATGATGGATTGAACGCCTTTCATGGAGTGAGTGAATGAATGAAAGAATGATGTCCATCATCATCAACACCGCCGCCGCCGTCGTCATCAAGCTTTTTATTGTTCTCCCTTTATCCTGAGTGAGTGGTCGGATTAGGTTTGGGGTTTAGACTGACGATTAAGTCATCCATTTATTTACTGATAAATTGAATCAAGACATTAAAATTAGATATCTATTTACTTTATAATATATCTAATTAAATATTTATTTACTTTATAATGTATCTAATTAAATATCTACTTGCCTATTAATTAATTAAGACATTCAGAATGAAATATCAACAACATAGTTGGTAGTTTGATTACAAATCTACTGGAGGAAGTTTCGAGGTCACGTTATCCTTGCGAGGATTTCATCTCCTCAGGAAAATCAATGAGTGACTGTTTAATGGATGGATGGATGGATGGATGGATGATGAATGAATGAATGATTGGCTGCTAAATCTAGCAGCCAGATGTTTGCTTAATTCTGCCAATCATTGGTTCATTCCTATGAATATCCATTGGCGTTAGTTAATTATTTGATCATTCGTAGTGTAATGGTGGCTTGATTCAGGAGTAAGAGGCTGATGGTTTTAGGAGGGGAGCGACTCGTGGTTGGTAGAGGCTGCCTCTTGGTGTGTTTGTTTTTGTCATCTTGGATGTCTTTCTAAGTATTTCTCAGTTCTTGTCGTGCTTCTGACACAACTTACGCTTTGCTGGTTGTCTCAACAATTTTGATCGGTTCGTCTGAATATTCTTGAGTGTAGCTGAGAATTCGTCAGTGTTTGTTTGCGCGTGCTTGCGTGTGACACGTTTCAATACTAGGAGTTGGTCTTCTTTATAATCCGTTTATAAGCCTCTTACGAGAGTCCTTTCAACAGAGTTCTTAAATTCATTTTTCATCGCTGTTTACCTCTCGTTGCCTTCCTTCATTTGCATTCGTTCGTTCGTTCTTTCATTCATTTATTCATTCATTCATTCTTTCGTTCTATTTTTAAGCCGTGTTTCGCGGTTGGTCGAGACTTGAATGGCACAATTCCTGTAGAGTCAGGAAGTCATGCGTCATAAATTGTTGTCGACGTCGTCATCATGACCGTCTTCTGACGGTTGCTGATTTCGGGACGATTAAAATTTTTATATGAAAAAATTAATTTCCTGAATAATCAATGCAGCCTCAATGTGCGATAAATCATGAAATGTCACAATGCTTGATCGATTAAGACTGTAAATTCAAACAAACTGAAAACTGACTAATATAATATAGTCAATTATATATTGTAATTAATGCCTTAAACTTTTCCCACTTTCATCTTTCAGTTGCTGATCCTGCATCCATCTTCCCGAGCAATATATTAACTTTCGTTTCTAACTAATGAGACAATTTTCTCATACTTTGTGTTTATGCTTTGTTGCTTCCAAAGATGTCTGCTAGAGTCACGTGATTGAAATAACTTTAATTACAGGTCTGGATATTGCAATATCAAGTGGTCCTAATAATAACTAACAACAAAGAACATCTACCCAAGACGAGAGATGGCGCTCTTAGCTTGACAGGTTCAAAAGATCATGAACCAGAAGTGGTAGTAGTAGTACTTATTAGCATCTTCCATCAAGGACATAACATCTACATCGCCACATCTACACATGGCCACATTACAGCGGACGATTGCATCATCACTTGTCACCTTCCTTCTCTTCTTGTGTTGTTTCGTGTCACATACGAACAGCAACAGCAACAACTTCAACCGATACAAGAACCACAAGAGGAGTCTCTTTCACGTCAGTCGTAACCATGACAACTATTTCTACGCCGAATCGTTCAGGACGAAGAAGACGAACAGACCGAACATCATCTTCATCCTCACCGACGACCAGGACGCCGAGCTCGGTTAGTCGTGTCACGTGACTTGCCTTTCGCTTTCTCTGGGAATTCCTCGAACATTGGGAAATTACTCATGGCGCGAATGGATCCAGTAGACTGGAGTCTCTAGTCGATTCTTTATATTGGCTTTCATTTGTCCCGACGCCTGATTTATTCTTATGTTGTTCATTCGTTCATTCACTCATTCATTCGTTCATTCACTCATTCATTCGTTCGTTCAATCATTCATTCGTTCGTTCAATCATTCATTTATTAATTAATTCGTTCATTCACTCATTCATCTATTCATTCATTCGTTAGCCTTTCTTTAATTCCATGCAGGTTCACTGGATTATATGCCAAAAACCTCGAGGTACTTGAGGAGCCAGGGAGCGACATTTTCCAACGCCTTCAGCACCACACCCATGTGCTGTCCATCCAGGAGCAGCATGTTGACAGGTGGACGTTTACCTTTATTGATAGTCTGCCTCAATTATTGAGCATCATCACCTCTGTCACAATGATTGTTGTTTTACAGTTAACACCGCTACCCTTATCACGTGTACGACTTGTTGTCATCATTATCATAATCACTTCTAGGCATGTACGTGCATAATCACAACACCTACTCGAACAACGAGAATTGCTCTGGTCCAGTTTGGCGGGAGAAGTACGAAGTAAACACCTTTGGGAAACTCCTCCAAGATGCGGGATACCTGACAGGTGGGGTATAGCATTGGATTTGAGAGTGTTATTTTATCACAATACTGCATGTTTTGTTGTTGTTGTTGTTGTGGCACTTGTAACGTGTTCAACTCAACACATTGAGATCATAGATACCATTATCATCACCATTATCATTGCGTTGAGATCAAACATCATCACGACGACTGCAGGCTACTTCGGCAAGTATCTCAACGAATATTCTGGCTCCTACATTCCTCCCGGTTGGACCGAGTGGATGGGTTTGATCAAGAACACACGCTACTACAACTACACTCTAAACCATAACGGCACGCTCATCAAGCACAGAGACGACTACACCAAGGATTACCTGACTGATGTCATCACCAAGAACAGCGTTGAGTTTCTCAAGCGTTCTAAAAGACATAACCCCAACACGTGAGTCGTGCGTATGGCTTGAGGGAGAGGAGAATGGATGGGTGGGTGTTCACGACGTCACGTGTTCTGGACAGGGTTGTCCATGGATCAATAATCGTTACGAGCACCTACTTTTGAGGTTATCTTTTTTTAAGGGCGCGTTCGTTGACTAGATAGCTGTTTACTACCTCTTGAGGAGCCCGTGTGGGGGCCCACATGGATCCCCGATTTCCCAGCTGTCGACGTTGTCCTCCATTTAGCTCCTTATCTGTCTCGTCACGCTTCATTGACATCTTCGTCTGCATCGCATTGTGCGTGTCCTCAGCTGTTAAAAATGACAGCAATAATAACAGTGACAAGGACATTTTTACATTGTAGCGGTGATGAAACAGAGCATGAATGCTAGCGAGCTGAGAGTGGTTATTAAATAGTTTCAATTGTTGTTCCGTCAGTCCCGTTGCCCTGGTACTGAGCATGCCGGCACCTCATGGTCCCGAGGACAGTGCACCTCAATATCAGAACCTCTTCATGGGCTCTAAATCTCACAGGTCAGTTAATACAGGTGATAGTTTACTCATCGCCAGCAGCAATTCCAGATGTAATAAATGATCGTTGTATAATAAACAACTGCCTTTGAACATTGTTGTCAATTGACGTCATAAACGACAACTTCCGATCGCCATTCAGGACCCCCAGTTGGAACCAAGCCCCCAACCCCGACAAACAGTGGCTCCTCCAATACACGAAACCTATGTCGAAACTTCAAATGGAGTTCACGGACCTCCTCAACACCAAGAGGCTGCAGACCTTGCAGTCTGTCGATGAAGCAGTTGAAAAGGTGCGTTTGTGTTGCTTTGGTGAGTAGGGGGTGGAAGGAGTTGTGGAAGATTCTTAACGAACGGTCAGATGCCGACATCGTGTAAGTTTCACCTGAACGATCATTATCATTATCTCTATCTTGTTTCATCGTTATATCACTCACCAGGCATTCATCGCCATCATCATCATCATAAAAAGCAGCATCAACTGCTTTCTTTTCTAACTGCGATCATATTGATTCAGGTATGCGATACCCTAACTTCCCTGAGAGAATTGGACAACACGTACATCTTCTACACTTCAGACCATGGCTATCACCTCGGTCAGTTCGGGCTGGTCAAGGGCAAGGCCATGCCCTATGAGTTCGACATCAAGGTGCCGTTTCTTGTCAGAGGACCCGGGGTGCCCAAGAATGTGACGTAAGTCGTTTGCTCATCATTCCGTCCATCCACCATCCATCCGTCTATTCATCTCATCTCGGTCATTCATTTAGCCGCTCTCTCGATCATCCAACCCGTCTCATTACTTTCCTGAGATTTCATGATTCTTTTATGTCTTGATGGTTTCGTGTGTGACGGCACGTGCTTCTCCGCCTTCGTCTTGGCACCTTTTAACCGCACGTTGTCAGCATCAATTGAGATTAATGAGTTCCGTTTGAATTGTTGAGCTTGTTATTTTAAAATTATTATTATAATGAAATTTTTATATTATTCCTCTCGGCTTTCCAGCCGGTGAAGGATGAATCCAGAGTACTACCAGTACTCTTAGTGATTCAAGCACTTTCTGTAAAATGTGGGTAGTGCCCAACAAGGAGATTTTATGAATCTCCGAAACCTTAGGACGTCCTGGTGTCAACTCCACTCCTTTCGCGAAGTTTTTTCTCAACGTTCCGATTGCTCCTACAATTACCTTGGTTTTCACATTCCACATCCGGTTAATTTCGATCTCCAAATCCTTGTACTTGCTAATTTTGTCAGCTTCTTTAAGTGCGATGTTTTTATAGACAGGGACGGAAACATCAATAAGCGTACAAGTCTTGGATTTTCGGTCGTGGGTGACAACGTCAGGTCTGTTGGCCAAGATTTTTCTGTCCGTGATTATTGAGTAGTCCCACGAGATGGTATTTTCGTTTATATTTACCATACTTATGGGTCTATGTTCATACCATTTGTTGGGAACTTCACAACCAAGCTCACGGCATATTATGGACATAGCTGGCAAAATTGTCCATGCATCGGTTTCTCCTGCAGTTTTTATATTCCCTCCTTCTCTATGCTGTCCTTTAGCATCACTTTCGCTGGTGTTTGAGCTGTTGACAATAGCAAATATTTATTCTTTATTGCCTTTGCTTCCTTCAGGAGAGAATATTTTGCTTCCCAGCCTCATGCTTTTTTTTTTTACAAGCCTGCAAAACCTCTTTTCCCTGCTCAGTATAATCACTCAAATTGGCCTTGGAGCAGTATGAAGCAGACATCAACTGAACAAATCCTTACCTACATTGCCTTCTTAATGTACAACCGACTAACATCTCCTTTTGGTTGATGAAGCCCATGCATTGTAAGAAGCTTCCGAGTTTTCCGATCCATTTTATCAATTTCAGAATTCCTCCACTCAAGTATGCCATAGCTATACGTGGGCACTGGAACTGCCAAAGCATTTATCGCCGATAATTAGTTTTAGAATTCAATTCTGATCTGAGAATGAGACGCACGAATGAGATAATATTCTTTGGATATTTTCTCCTTCATGGCAGATTGTTGAATGCCACTATTCTCATCAATACCGAGGTATTTGTATGCCGCCTCTTCGTCGAGGCTTTGAATTGAAGTCTTATCGTCAACTGGCATGTTTCGGCTTTTGNGCCTCTTCGTCGAGGCTTTGAATTGAAGTCTTATCGTCAACTGGCATGTTTCGGCTTTTGATTTGTTTGCCACCCTTCATTACGACAATGGCACACTCGTCCGAGCAGAACTCCGTGTTAATGTCATATCGAAGGTTTTACTGCGGATAATGCTTTACTGAGATGGACCACGGTTCTGGTATATATTTTTAAGTCTTCCATGTAATGTAAATGTGATGTTTGTTGATTTGATTCTATTTTATATCCCATGTTTAATCAATTGAGCTTGCTGGTTAAGGCTATTAAAGCTATCAAAAAAGGAGGTGCGAGAGAGTCACATTGGAAGATTCCTCTCTTAATGCTAACTTTATTAGTTTTTGTGCAACCAGACTGATGATATAGCATGAGTTCGGTTTTCAAAGCTCTCATGGAATATTCCACAAATATTCGTGTAATCGTGTCACGAGCCCGATATATATCGAGCGATGACAAAATCCAGGAATGAAAATTGCACACTGTTAAAAGCTTTTGTTGTAATCAATCCATGCCGTGGCCAGATTCCTCTTCATTCCGCTGGCGGAGCTTACAACCATCTTGTTGATCAGCAGTCGATCCTTACAACCTCTCGATCCTCTACGACAACCTTTTTGTTCTATGGGTAATGTGTTGTTTTTATCTAAGTGAATGTAAAGTCGGTTTGATATCGCAGCGGTTAATATTTTGTTTAAAGTAGGCGGACAAGTTATTGGGTTCATTTTGATAATAATAATAATAATAATAGTTAATTTATAATGCGCCATTTGCATAGCATCAGAGGCGCCTAGTGATCTTTACCTTTTGAGAGGAGGAATGAGAGAAATTGGCAAAGATAGGATACTTTTAGGGTTTTTCACTAATTCATTAAAGGTTATGGTTAATTTTCCATGAAGAGAAAAAAATGTTTAATCCAGAAATTTTACGTAATGTCAGAGCCTGGTGATTTCTAATTGTGATTTTTTTATAACATTTTTAATTTTAGGAATAGTGAAATCTTCCCGTTCCTCTGTACTTACATCTTTAAATAACTGTTCCTCTTGCCTTATTCAATTCGCATCAACATTATGGTTTACCTCATTCTCTAGAATCCCTCAATTTTCTCGAGAAAAGGTGCGCCACCAATGGTTTCACGTTGCTTACTTAACTGGCGGTAAAACTTCTTGGCGTCCTCAAGGGAAAATTTTATTTTGGTGGAAGCCTTCATTCCTTTTGGTACATCTCCTTAATCTTTGAGCTGTGGCCTGTTATTTTATTTTAGGATCCTGTTCTACCTGCGCAATGGATTTATATCCATTATTAGAAAGGATTTGTTTAGCTTTATTATGAACCTTAGTCGCCACTCCCTTTTTGATCTCACATATTATCGATAGATCCTTCCTGTATTGCTCATTCTTACTCTTTAGCCTTACTTTCCAGGCAGGTTCCTTCCGATTGGTATTACCATCTCTTTGCTTGTGCTCTCCTGCTATTATACTTGCTGTACAATAAATAAGTTCATTAAATTGAGTTCCATCTGATTGCTTACCTTTAATGGTATTTGAAAGGGCTTCATTAATAATTTTCATAGTACCCTTATTCACTCGAATTATGTTGAAATCTAGCTTTTTATTTTCAAGCAATTTATTGTTTATTTTTAGTTCTAATTCGGTTAATTTAGTAATTTGGCTTTTGAGGTATTGAAAGGTTGCTTCAGGGTCAATTGATTTTTTGGAAGGTTGATCCGTCGTCTCGGGTTCTGACAATGCGGCAGTCTCGGTGTGATTATCTGTCAGGTGCTCTCTGTAGTTTGACAGGCGCAGTTTTTTGTATCTTGAAGTTCGATGTCAATGAACTTCTTCGTGCTGACAATTCACCTTCTGGTATTTGCTAGAGTATCCTTGTTGATGCTCTGGTGGATATTAGGATTCCTGCTCCTCCATGCCGAATACGTTCCATTAACTCCTCCACCGGTGTTATTCGCTTGCGCAAAATAAAAAGACCACATCACTTCTGCATATTGATCCTTGGTCCACTGTTGTTTTTTATTCGATAAATTTGAATTAATATCAGCGGACTTGTTTGGTAACCATTTGAAGAACTCAAGGAAACGTGAATCTCCGAGAGACGCGTTGTTTGATCAGTCAAAAGAATTAAGCTTAGAAAAAGTATTTCCTTCAGAATTATATTTGTTACGAGGCATGCCGTATGTGAAACTATGGATAACTATTTTAACAAGTTTGTTTACAAGTTGGAAATTTCCTGCCTATCAAAATTCAAGACGTCGAATTTGAATTTTACTTTATAATGGCGGTCGCCGTTGTTTATATGTCAGAGGTTTCGGAATTATTAAATCAAATGAAAATTCGGAAAACTCCAATAAAATTAGGCATATAAGATATTTTCTACTTTTTTGATGTTAGAAATAACGTTCTAAAACTTTCCTTGACCAGTTAGCCTGAAAAATTGAAACTTAACCTCTGACCTCTGACAGTTATTGAAATTACTTAAAACAAATACAATTTTTAAGCGATTTAGATTATTTGAAAAGTTAGTAAATCTTGTTAGTTACTAGGTTATAATGTTATAATGTTGGGTTATAACTATTTCGGTTACTAATAAAGTAACTTGATAGATTTCATTTTGATTTCCGAGTAAGCAAAACTCGACAAAAATGTTCCTCACTTAAATAGCCCACTTAAAACCAGACTTAATCGCTACAGTTAAAGTTCTCTTAATCGCGGTTGGAAACAAACATATCCGATATTCTCTCTCGAGCGCTCTTATTTGAGCCAACACCATCAGCGTCGCAACGGATTATTATTACTACTATTGTATTGTATTGTACTATTGTATTGATTATTACTACTGTTATTGTTATTGTTGTTGTTGTTGTTTTGTTATTGGTAGTGGTAGTAGCACTAGTAGTATTTTCAAGCGGTTGTGTTTATGATCATTGTAATTGTATAATGATGATGATGATGACGATGGTGGTACTGCTGGTGATGATAATGATAACAGCGACGGTGATGATGATTGTGACTAGGATGCTGCACCATGCCTCTCGTTTCCATCAGTCAGACATTTATATCGTTACAAGACTGCAGGCTGCCTGCCTCTCAATAACGATGATTTTTTCCACTTCTTTTTCATTCTCATCCCTCTCGCTCTTGTTGTACCATTGTTACTCCTCTCACCATCACCACTATCATCATCATCACCACCACCACCATCATCATTATCATCACCCTCCAGACATAAGTTCAAGGTCGCTATCGTCGTTCTAGCTAACTCGTTTTACATCCAAATCATTTTCAAAATACAAAATTCTGATCAGTTCAGTCGAAAAGAGTACGGCATGACGATTCTACAATTCACCGAACTGTGAATTGAAGCCAATTCGCGAAGCGAATGAACGCCCACGCGAGTAAATAAAAGACTCTTGTTTGCAGACTCGTTTTTATCTTTCTCAGGCACTTGCATGCCACAATGCAATGCCAGGTCTCTTCCGTGCTCACACATACGCACGTGCATGCACGCACACACCTCATTATCTGGCCTCTCCCTTTAATCATCGACCCTTTAAGGTTTCGGGTTCGCCGGTGTCCATAGCGCATATGGGAATAAGAGGTTCGGTTTCAGTTCCGTGTATGCGTTCGTGTGTGTTTTCGCACGTGTGCGTGGAATAGGGGGGTAGTTTCGTGAGTAGAGTAAGCATAAGATGTTCCTGTTTTATTGCTGGTGCACATCAGTTTAATTTCTCAGCATCAGTTTTTTTTTGTGTTTTGTCTTGGAAAAGTCGCTGAGGAAGATGAACAATGGTCGTCAGCTGGCGTGTCTGGTGTTTCCAGTTGTTTCTATGGCAACACATGACACACGCGCGGAGATGTGTTAACCAGCTGTTCCTTCAGTAATTATTCCACAAGGTCTTTAATCTTTCGGGGTTGGTTTAACCGACGATTGGAATGCCAGTTTCACTTTCGATTCTAGTATTCCTGTGGTTCTCCACTTCTGCCCGTCTGCTTCTAAGCACATTATTTATTTTATTTATTTATTTCAAAAGTGAGCAGAGGACAAGTGCCTCTTATCTGCTCACAAGCAAGCAAACAAGAAAATTATTTTTTATGAGAGGTGTGACTCGATTTGTACAACAAGAAGGGAGTAAGATAGTGTTCGTTGACGAGGCAGGTGAATCGACTGTAGGTTGTGGATTAAACGATGTCATTGGGGAGAGAGTTCCGAATTTTGATCAGAGATCAGCTATAGGATGTTCGAGTGATTTGGGTTTCAATGCCTTGAGACGATCTTGATACCCTAGCTGTCCGACCTCAGGGATGGCCCTGGTAAATTTCTGTTTAATCTTTTATATGCTCTCAATCAAGTATTTGTGGTAAGGATTCAGACCTGACAGCTGTACTCAAGGAGTGGTCTAACATAAATGCAAAGAGCTTTTATGGATCTTGTCTCTAGAGGTGAATGATTTGAGAATCAGTCGCGATAGGACTTTGTATGTGATGTTGTCTATGTGGAGTCGGAATTTCGAATCAGAATCTATGATGACACCAAGATCTCTGGTCTCTGGTATGCTCAACTGTTGTGAGTGGGATATCTTCAATGCAGTTTTGTTGTGAGAAGGGTCCTTTCCTGGAGCTGGTTTTGATTGAGCACGCAAAACATTTTTTCCTTGGCTAAGTTGAGCTGCCGCTCCCTGCTCCATGAAGTGGGAGAATTGATGCTTCTCTGAAGGACAGAATCATCCAAAGATAACGACTTATTAAGCTTAAAGTCGCCAGCAAATAGTTTTATTGTGATGTCTTTAGGTAGAGAGTTGACTACATCGTTAATGTAGATTAGGAACAGCATGGGGCCTAAAACACTTCCCTGCGGCACACCACTAGTAACATCAATCGAACCTGATATTGTTTCATTTATGAGGACGTGCTGTTTTCTATGGTACAGAAAGTTGGAAAGCCATTGGAGCAAATTGCCAGTAATGCCACATGATTGAACTATGTGGAGGAGTTTTGAGTGTGATACAGAATCAAAGGCTTTTTGGATGTCAAAATAGATTATGTCTGTTTTCTGTCGCCTTTGCTGTGAGGAGGTCCAATCGTAAACACATTCCAGTAAATTTGTGGTGGTTGATTTAAGTGGTCTGAATCCATGTTGCTGAGGAGATATTACATTATGGGAGATCAAGTGTTGTAGAATTTTTTTGTTAATTATTTTTTCTAGGACTCGACAGCAGGTGCATGTGAATGAGATTTGTATGTAATTGGAGGGGCTAGATGTTGGACCTTTCTTGTGAATAGGAATAACATGAGCTGTTTTCCAGATATTGGGCATAAGTCCAATATTGATATCTCAGAAAGATATTTGTTTCAGCTAATGAAGTCGGCCCTGTTGAAATCATAGTATCCACGTGACGATACATGTCTGTGATGTTGTACCATTCAGGCGGAAAGTGATGATGTTGTGGTCTGACGAGGCAAGTGGGCAAGTTATTTGCATCATCGATATTAGTAATGGATCGTTAGACAAAATCAGGTCGAGAATATTGTTCTTTTGCGTTGGAGAGTTGACAAACTGATGAAGACCAAGATCGTTGAAAGAATCCAGAAACATCCTGTAGATAGAGTTGTTTGGAGCCGAGATGAATTCCCAGTTGAGCTCGGGAAGGTTAAAGTCCCCTATTAGTCAGATGGGGGTCTTTTAATTGATACGAGATCAAACAAACGTCTTTGTATTCCTTCAAATTGTACTTGATTTTTTAAGTAATCGTTAATATTTTTATTTCAATCTTACGCAACCTTCGAATAATTATTTTCCTAAAATTAGCTCAGTTGATTGGGTAAAATGACTTTCAATTCGAGAAATTATGTGATGTCGAGGTCTGCACTTGCACTCCCACGTGGAAGTGAAAGGTTATTTTTAGAACCTCAAATGATTCCATGTGCTGCTCTTCCATCAATTTACAGACAACAACAACGACAACATCAACAACTACAACAACAACAACGTCAATAACTACAACAATGACAACAAAAACAGCCACAACAACGACAATCGATGATTCATTCCTATTTATAACGACATATAACAATATAGTGAAGATCCTGTAAAAGATATGAGCACCGCAATCTAAATGTTTTATAATAATTCCTGCTAATACTTTATCAGTGTGACTTCGACCTGACCTGATAAAATAAAACATCCGGATGACTTGAGGCACCACAGGGGTTTGAACCCCTGACCTTCTGCATTTTGTCCTGACGACGATGTATTCCTGAAACGTTTTCTTTCTTTGTGATTAATTTCAGATATTTCAGGATTGAAATAATTATAAAATCGGATATATTACAATAGTCGGAAGGCTGTTCTATCTCTTGTTGTTGTTGTTGTTTTGGTCTCGATGAATGAACTCTGTGGCATATCATTTGTTTTGCGAGAGGCACAGGGCATCGCATGCGTCATTAAGCATTAAGCTGGAATCAGACTGATTCATCGCTCACCATCAGCCACATGATCCCCACCTCCTCCCATCAACATCATCGTCACTCCTGCTACATCATGGTTTTACATCATGAACCCCCAGACCAGAACTCCATGTTGAGAAGTAACGAACAAAAAATTTCTTAAAATCACGTTTAAGCGTTCGGCATTTCGGTGCACGCACATTTTTCACTCGCCTCTTCTAAGAACTTGAGCAGCATGAGGTGAACAATATTTTTAAGAGTAGATTCATTCGTATTTGAGAGACACGTGATCATTCAGTCCTCGTCACATCACCAACCTTACTGTTCATTGTTTCTCTGTAGCATCATCATCGTCTTCATCATCGTCGTCGTCGTCATTTATTTATCGCGATGATCCTTGCCTAAACCTGAATAGGTTCGTGTGAGTTGTGGAGTGAAATTAGACAATTTTTGGAGGCTCGAATTTACCGGAGTTAACCACTTCGCCTGATGTTACCATGGCAATATTGTTTATAATTTTTATTTACCGGTCAACAGTCGTCAACATGATGTATGAGCTTAATCAACTATAACAAGAGTTGTGATTGATGAGTGTAGATGATGACGATGGCGATGATGATGATATCGATGATTCATCCCTCCTGATGGGGAACGAAGATGATGTAGCGAAAACAAAGAAATCCTTAATCTCCATTCCTGGTGATGAATGTTCCCCTTAATGTGATTAACAAGATCTTGTCGAGTGTCTGCCTCTTCGGATAGGAGTAACTAATAAGCTGATGATGCAGTCCATCAGTGTGTGAATTATGCTTGGTTCTTATCATCAGCTTGAAGTTATTCTTACCGCAGAAGGTTGGCTACACCTCGGTTAATTGGAACATTTTGCAGTCTTGTCTCCCAATTTGCTCACATAATTAGTGGTCTCGTGAATTAGGTTAGTCTACAGAAATACATGCATACACAGAAAGAGGATTAAAACAGAACATATTAGATGATAATACGTAGTTTGAGTAGACGACCTAAAACAAGTCGTATGTAAGCAAGAACCACAAGAAGTGGTAAAGCATAACTTACAATGTAAACATGTCTCCGTGCAGATTCTCGAACATCGTACTCAACCTTGACCTTGCTCCCACATTCCTCGACATCGCCGGTCTCCCCCCTCTGCCGATCATGGACGGATCCTCCATCTTGAAAGTGCTCAACAACGCAGACGAGAGTCACGGGTAAAATGTGTAGCATCTAAAATATTTGCAGTCAATAATTTAATTATCGGCAAAGGCCAGTATTTTTTACTAAAATTTATTTCAAAATTATTATTATTATATATTGCGATTGATTGCAATAAATTATGTTTATGAATATCATGAATATTAATTAAGTCCGCCATTAATAAGTCAGCACTTTAACACTGTGCTGATCTTCTGAGATGTAATATGGTAATATCTGCAAATTTTAGAGTGAAGAAAAGATCACTGAAGTGGAGAGACACCTTCCTGGTGGAGAGAGGGTCAGACATCGGAACATCACATGATCTAATAATTAATATTAATGATCCTAATTAACATCAGATACGGAATAATAATAATAACTTTTTTATGGGCAAATATTCTTTGGCATTCCTACTGTAACCTATAATAAATAAACGAGAAATTAAGTTAAATAAATGAGTGGACATCAATTAATAAGCCAAAGTTTCGTAAGTTATTCTTACTGAACTTCTCCCCATTCTGCAGAAAGCTAACTGCCAAGAAGCTTCGATTGGTCGATAAAATTGAAGCCCAAATTAACAACCTGACAAAAACGAAGAATGAGAAGACGAAAATTGAGTGCATGAAACCAGAGTACAATCCACCCTGTAAACCAAACCAGGTCGACAATCCTTATTGGCTCAGCTCGTGCATAATTAGGTTCTCATTTTAATAATACATTCATTCCAGAAGTGGATATGCCTCAGAAACGAGAGGGAAGAGTTGAGGTTCTTCAAATGTCGTAACCATGGAAACCTGTCGACAACAAGACCGAGGTGTAGATGTCACCTCTCCCTAGAGGAAAAGGAACTCCAACTGACATTCCTCAAGACTAATGTCAATCAACGTAAGCTCCTCCCAATTTTTTAAAGTTATTGCAATATCTACAGGGATTAAGTCTTTTTATTGGCTGGACTTGTTAAGTAATGATGATATCATAACTACCATTATAATAATAAGTAATAAGTAACAGCAATAAGTTGTCATCAGTCATAAGATGGAGCATATTTACTGATTGTTAGCTGACAAAATTCAAGCAAATTTCATCGAGGGCAAATCAAAAGTCAAAAAGAGGTCACCCAATCACGACAACTCATCATCACATGCTTCTCAAGGATTGCTCGACCAATCGGAAATTACGAATGAGGATGACCTCAACCTGACCAAAGAATGGAGCTTCATCAAAGGTGAGAAGTTTATAATTTCATTTGATAAATTTAAACAGTGCATCATTTTAATTGGTTAATTACTCATTATGATTATTAATGGTTGGTATTTAATAGTGTCCTTGTTGACCAATCATCTGCAGGGGAGGTTCCTGATGTGTCAATTCCTTGTAGAATTGGAGAGGAGGGCTCGGTGGATTGCCAGCCTCTTGTCTATTCCAACCTCGACCTGTGGCAGAAGCAGGCCGATCTGTTGGAGAAGGTCATCAGGTACTTCAATGTGACCTTCACAAACCTTCAGGTGACAGCATTTAATAATAATAATGGTAATGATAATGATAATGGTAATGGTAATGATAGCGACAGTGATAACGATAACGATAATGACGACGACGACGACGATGATGATGATGATGATGGTGATGATGATGATGACGATGATGATGATGATAATAATAACAATAATAATAATAATAATAATAATAATAATAATAATAACAGCGGTAATTTACAATCATATTAGTATTATAATGGCTAATTAAAATAAATTGTCTTGTAAAAACATAAAGAATATTTGTAATAAAGAACTGACTGTCTCATGATTTCAGAAGCTCAGAGACCACTTGCATGACCGAAGACCATCGGCAACAGCAACAACACCAGGTCTACATAGTGACGACAGTGTCCTAGAATTACCAGGGTCTGATGGCATGGGTGGTTCTGGTGCTGACAACGCTACTGATTGTTTTTGCGATGATGAGGACGACGACGACGATGTCGTTGTCCAGGATAACGTGGTCCAGGGAAGCTTTAAGAAAAGGTGTTGCATTGTGCTAGAATAATAATGATGATGATGACGATGGCGATGACTATGATGACGATAATGATAATAATAAATTATTATAATAATAAATAATAATAATTTTTTTATTTAATAAATTGTTATAATAACAAATATTATTAACTTATTTTATTATAATATTATCTTAGGAGTCCATGGTTTGTGAAAAGGAGAAGAAAGTTGGAGAAAGCCAAGAAAACATTGAAAAAACAACGTCTCGGTGAGCTGTGAGCACGTGACGTCATGTGCTCGTGTGAGTGTGCGCGCGTGTGATTTAGTTGAGAGATTTTAATGAATTAAAGAATCATTACAGCTACTGTTAATGAAGACATGGAACCATTGATGCGATCGATTAAGGTGGCGCCGATGACGATGATGATGATGATGATGATGGTGATGATGATGGTGATGATGATAATTGACGTATGTTGACTATTGAGGCTGATGAAACCTACCTGACCAATTGCAGCACTTGAGTCAGGATCCCTGGATCCCTTAAGCAGGATTGGTCAGAAACATTTCAATCGGGGTTGCAATGGTTACGACGGATGCACAAACTTTTACGACAATTCAACCTGGGACTTGAGCAGTGAGCGTGCTCAATAATAACATGCTGCAACGATAATTATTCTAATAATAATTATGCTTAATAATTCATAATTAACTACAAATTAACTTATAACACGACGAGTAATAAAATAATATCTAATTGCTAAGCATCTCTTATCAAAGTGCTTCTACACGCGGTTCGTTATTGCAGTGATGTCTTATTGAGGTCTTTCTCTGATGTGCATGGAAGAATTTCTCTGATGTGCAAAAAAACAAATTTGTTCTGCTAAAATTAATGTTTATCAAATCACGCATGTTGTCAAATAAACCAATGTTTACATGTAATGGCCAGTTATAAATATGTTATGATTTACGCACTACGTAAGGCATGAGGCTTATTTTGATTGATTTATGAATGTTTTTTTTATAATCTTTGTTTATTACGTTTCTTTTTCTGTTGGATAAAGATCATGCCAGGTCTGATCCTGCTTGCCAGATTCAAGGGTTGGAGTGTTTCAGGATGGACAACGACCATTGGAAAGTGAAACCATTCTGGGAAAGTGGGTTTCGATTCATTGAGTCATCTTCTGCTAAATTGCTAAATTATTAATAACGAATAAGATCTGAATGAAATATATGGAAGTATGAAATGCTCCGAACGCGTAAGAACGACTTAGATTGGCTTTTAAGATTAACGTAAACAAAGGCGAGCATTTATCATGCACTGCATTAGGACATGGTTTCAAATATTCACAAACATGGAATGTGGAGTGAGGTTTATAAAAACTAGGTTCTTAAGGATGCACGGATTGTTTACCACAAGTGAAAGATGGGTCTGTTTCTGCACTTGAAAGAGGCTGGATTGAGTTGCATCTGCAATTGTTCGCTGGTTGAGTGATGTGGAGGGGTGATGTGCTTGTGTACAAGTCATTTGTGTGACCTATCAAACGCTCTTAACTAGTTCTTGTTTTGCTAATTAATTATACAAATTTGTTTACAAGTTATTTCGTAACAAAGAAGTAATAATAAGTAATGAATTAATTAATTTACATTTTGAAACTTATTCACTCAAGGAAAATCAGTTTAACTTTAAAATTGGAGTGACAACCAGCACATACATAAAACAGTATTTATGTTGTCCACAGGGCTGTTGAAGCTTATTAACATATTTATTATTATTTATATATTATTAACATATTTATTTGTAATTTTACGATGAGAATTATGATAAATATCCATTTAATTCGTCAACGAACACAGCATATTTCTTACATCAATGTAATAATTTTAAGACAGTTCAAGTCCTTTCGGTCGCCTCTGATGTTTACATTTCATTCGCCAGGGGGTCCGTTTTGTTCCTGCGGCAATTCCAACAACAACACTTATTGGTGTCTCAGAACGATCAACGACACGCACAACTTCCTCTTCTGTGAGTTCATCACCGGTTTCATCAGCTATTACGACCTCAACAAGGACCCCTTCCAGGTTGCCTTCTGAATTTTTATTTGCTGATTTGCAACTAATGTTTGGAATTTTCGTCGCAATGAATGTGATCGAACTGTATAGTGTGCACTGCACAAGTGTTTGATTGTCACGTAGCCTTGTTATTAGTTTGCTTCATATTAAAATACAAGGGAAAACTTTCTATCAACCTCAAGATCGACTGAAGACTTACGTTCTCCGAGCTCAACAAATAATCCTAACTCATAAATTACAGCAACTTAAACAAGTTCTTGGTCTTGAGGTCATTTGTCGTCGCATACAAAATCTAACTTCGATATACTATCAATCAATGTTGATTGATATTTGATTGATATACATACCAATGTACATGACAGATGAAGAATGCCGTCAAGGAATTGAGTTACGAGGTACTCCAGCAGCTTCTCGTGAGACTTGGACTGATGAAGAACTGTCGGGGCAAGGACTGTTACTTCAGATCTGGAGGTTGGTTTCCTTTAATCTAAGTCTAAGTCTGTGACTCAAATTATGATAATATTCATTATTAATCTTGGATTAATTAGGTAGCAGCTGGTTAATTGGTTTCTATTATTGCTTCAGTTGTCCATGTGATTGAATCAAACGTATTATTATCTGACCAGCCCTCATTGTCATGACAACAGTTGTTTCCACTGTACACTCAATTATTATATGATCCAAATAAAACCTAGTAGTTGCGGTAACAGTGTAAAAGTTAATGTAATTATTAATGTCATCGTATAATATTTATTGACCATTTGTTTTTCTTTAAAGGCAGAGTGACTGCAAAGAGGTTCAGCCAAGACAAGTGAGTTGTGTCATCATTTGGTTGTGACTTAAACTTGCGATGATATTTAAGTTATAACTACATTATGATTAATTATGATTATTATCAGTTCACAATATGTCTGTGATGATAATTTGCATTTTTAATTGTAATTATATTATCATTTCAGATACTTGAATAAGCAACATCTTAGGAAGCATCATGGAAAGAACAAATCCTGGTGAATCCAAGCACTGCACAACAACTGCTACCATTGGTGCTATAGGAACAAACCTACATTCATTTTACACAAATTATTGTTTTGATTAGTTTTCAAATTAATATTTATTATTATTATTATTATTTTTGTTTTTATCATGTGCATTAGCATATATTTATACGAAATGAGTCTCTTGGGCTGCAAGCTCTACAACATCTTCCTGATGACCTTGTTTAGCAGTCTTAGATTCTTAAGCAACAGCAAAAGCAACAAAAAGCAACAGTGTGGACAACAGCTTGTTTTGTGTTTCCAACTTAGCAAGCTCATTCTGATCTTGCCACTTTGATCTTAGGTAAAATGTTTGTCCTCGCGAGGGTTCATGGACCCATCCGCTTCAACTGTCGGATTGCTTCTAAGATGTTCGACGCCCGTGTCTATTGAAGTTTTTCGATAGGCACCGGTCGCACGCAGTCGCATCTATTTAATTGATTTGAATTTTATTCTTACGTTGTTGACAATGTCATTAGTAACGCGGATATTTATCTGAAATTGGTTTATCTTATTTAAATTCTGCACAGAATTCGTGACCGAAATAACTTCTTCGTTTTTTTTTTGTTTTCCGATTTAATCGAGCTACGCTTGTCATACTCAACAATCAGTCGATCTAAAGTGCAGATTTTTAAAGAGTTCCTCTTACGCCACGTTTTTGAGTCCGTGGCGTCGCTAAGGCGCTCGGTCGTCTGCTGGATTTACCGCATTTAATAGGCTTTTGAATGCGTATTAAGTATCAAATGTCTACGTTTTATATATATATATATATATAAGTTTATTACAGATATGTCGTGTTTTGAGCTGGTCCAATAGATTGTCTGACCGGAATATTGACTTAGTTCGCCATTTTCAATCGTTAAAGATTTCATTTCTACGTCTTTAGCTATCATGTTTTTATTAAGATTTTTGTCATTTGATTTTTTTTTTCTTATTTAATTCGATCATTTCGTTGTTCGTGTAATTAAAAGAAGTCTTAATTATTCAAGGCTAATAACCTACTCATCACACAATTGGTTGAACAGCCTAAAGTAGGTCACATAAAGTACAGTGCTAACCAATTTTGCATAGAAACATTATTAAGACAGTCCTCAAAAAAATCAAAAATTTCAGTTTTTTGGCAAAAAAAATTTATTTAAAACCAAATAAAATAATATTTCAATAGGATGTTATTCCTCCTTTCTTGGAAATAACATCTATGCACCTATTTTTCATGGAGGATCAGTGTTTTGATGGTGTTTTCATCCAGGTATCTCCAGGCGCTCCAAATTGCTTCTTTCAAATCTTTTTCAGAGTCATATTAATGTTCATTGCTATTTTTTTCTTGTGATAGCTTTCCAACGCTGGAGCTCGTTTTCTCATTTCGCATTTCAGCTGTCCATTTGAATTAAGATAGTTGCAGATTGTCCTCACATGGACATCTAAATCCAACTTGCCTTTCATATTTTAGCTGCTTACAAGAATATTCTCCTCGTGAAGCTTCCCTGAGAGACGTCTCTGACGAGAGTTTTTTTGGTCTTCCGCCCACATACTTCTTCCCACGTTAGTCTGGATCATCTATAAAAACATTTTATGATAATTCTTGATCAATTCAATTCGTTAGCAATCTTACTTATTGGATAGTTTGGCTTTTACGATAATAAATAAAATAAATAAGCATTTTATGATAATTCTTGATCTATTCAATTCTTTAGCAATCTTTCTTATTGAATAGTATTTGAATAGCCTTCCTGAAGGACACAATTTGCCCTCTTTCTTCTTCTGTAAAATCCGCTTTTTTGCCCATGATGAAGTGAATGCAAAAGAAAATTTTGAATTGCATACACCTTTATTTAGCTTTCTTAATGACAATTTAAATTGATAAAACGAACAAACCAAAACGGAAGCGGTCTTAATATTTCAAGGCCAAAAATCGTTCATTTGCATAATTTACAAGAACCATTGACCCACATGAAAGGAACTTTTACAAGATGCTTTTAAATTAATGAAAATTTCATCAAGATATGTTAATTTATATGGAAGTTATCCAAAAAAAGTGGATATATCTTAATATTTCTAGCATTGTAAAAGACTTTTTGGATTTCACTTTCGTCTCCGTGTGGGGAGACTTAGCACTGGCTCCCTTTGTTTTGCTCTTCTCTCGTTACCCTGGAGGGTTTCGTGTTGAGATTTGGTTGAGTCAACCCAACTCGATATATCGATATTTTTACGAGATATATCGATAAGTGATAAGTGATTATAAAAAATATCGATATTCAATATTCTTAGCAACGCTGGCTAGCAATGAAAACGAAATTAGTCGTTTTGGAATTCACATTTGAAATTTAAATGCAATTATATTAACATATTGTAATAAATGACGGAGCTGAATTTATGAAGAGTTTATTGTTGGATTTATTTAGCAAATATTCAGTTAACAAGTGGGTGGTATTATCTGTAAATACCATGCTTACGTAATAATCCTGGTGCCAGTTATTGCGCGTAACGATCAGTTGCGTGAGTATTTACTGGATAGGAATGCTCTTCAATGTCCAGTATTTTTGTGGATTTTGAGATTCTGTGAGATATTGTGAGATGTTATAAACTTAATTACAAAAATTAATTAATGTCTTTTCGCAGGGTTATAACAATATATTATCTACATACATATTAGTAAGTTATATAACGTATATTAACTCATTATTGAGTCGAACCGTTCTTAAATATCAAATGACTATTTATAATTTTTTTTTGCATTTGTTAAATGATCCTAATTATTAAAAAAGCATTTCTTGTAATGTACAAATGAAAACTTTTGCTCGGTAATAAAAATAAGAATGATACAACAGTTGTTTATTAACGTCTTTTATATAGCTAGCTGATTAGGACGGTGCTCCCGCAACGGGATTCGAACACGTGCTGCCATCAAACAACTGTAGGAATTCGGCGGTTTTTAAAGAAATAGCGACAAAGGATTGGTAGCGCTGAGTTCAAATCATCGCAGTTATGCAAGGGACATTAATAAAATAAACACACAGGTAGCTCTGAGCTATTTGCTATCTCAAAGTATATTTTGGATAGTCATAATTTAAAATCGGATTCATCGAACACGGCATTTAATCTCATATTTTGGTTGTTGATTGAGTGTTTAATTAATAGAACGAGACGTCCTTTATAGTAAATGTCTCGATAGACAGAGTAAATAAATCGAATTAATTAGAAAATCATACGAATTAAATCTATTTTACAATAAATTTTAAATAATATACTGTTTCAGTTAATTTCAATATGCTAGTTTAATCTTTTTATTGGCTGCAGAGTAATACCTAGAACGATTTAAATCCTACATTGGGCAGCCGTAAGCCTTTTCGCCATTTATTTTCAAGCTGGATTTTCCAAGAATCATGCTAAAGCAAGGAAGTGGACGCCCGGAACATCCAGTGTGGACATATTTTCATTATGATAGTGATAGGAACGTGTCTGTTTGCATGGTAGATAATTGCATGGCGGATATTAAGGGTAAAAATGCTACCAATGTTATGAACCATCTGAGGAGTAAGCATCCCGAGGTGGCAGAGACATACCCTACTGCTGCAAACAGATTAAACAAGTCAATCGAGTCATCGAGTGCATCTGGTAGTCAGTCAACAACGCCAACATCAACTATTGAAATCAGACCCATTAAAAGAGAATGGGACCATGAATCAAGGGTTAAGTCGAACGGAGATGTGGTCATTGGTAAGTATTTGGCCAAATCAATGCTGCCTATCTCACACATTGATGACAATTCATTCAGAG
>MPNW01000220.1:57103-82254 GCA_011800805.1 Hirudo medicinalis | reverse complement strand
CTTACTGGCCATTCCTGCATCTCAGAAATATGATGAAAGGGCTTTTACTGTCTATTTACATTTAAATCAACGAAAGAGGATATACGGTGAAGAAGATTTAGTAATGAGGACATTTTTAAAGGCAAACTCTACATTCTATGCCGATTAAACTGTTGCTGTTGTTGTTATGAGTATCTTAAATTTTGTTGGACTGCACATATTTTTCAAATAATTTCGTTTTTGATGTAAATAAAGTTGTAAGCTTGGGACTAATTAATTGTTGGGATGAGGGTTTCACAGGTGAAGCCTCGTGTTTTTTAATTGACGTATCATTTTGTGATCGGGTGTCAATGTAATAAATACTGCAATAAATTTTGGAAATTAACTTTTTAATTTCTTTTACGGCGTACGGCAAGACACCTAACTAGATTTGTACAAACATCTCAGGTGAGTTGTTATCAAAATTTGATTTGTGATTATTTCGTCGTGTTCGTTGATCTGCCAACAACGCCGTCGCGCCAAAAGCTTGTTTGATCAAATTGCCAGAAACCAGATTAAAATTTGATCGCAAGGCTTGTAAGATTGGGTGATGGTGCTGAATAATGCAAATAAACTGCACAAATGGACATAACTAACGTTATTTTTTTGATAGGCAGCAATGTTAATTATTATCACAACATTTTCATTTATGCAACGCAGGGACCAGAAATCTTTTAAAGACATGGGGAACGCAAAAAGCACTAGTCCAAAGACAGCCAAACAAGGCACACATTCGCCAGGCCATAGGAAGGTGGCTTACACCTGTGCCGGATGTTCGGCATCTAATTTGTTAGCAGTCGGCAAGAAGCTTCGATGTTATTCATGCGGACACCCTATTTTGTACAGGAAACCCCTCCCTACCTGGAACAGGTTTTAAGATGTTAACAATAACCATGTTTTCGCGCAAAATGGCTGCTCGAGGTGTTAATAACTGCCAGCGATAACTTCCAACAAAATGTTTTATCCGCGTTTTACCGACCTCATTTAACATAAATTTTAATTTGCCCTCTTGTCCCATCTCATATCAATTATCTTTAACTTAACCACGAAAAAGGTCCTTAGCCAAAAAGGAGGCTGATCGGGAGATGAGGATTGAGGACCCAGCCTAGGACCGTTCTTCGGAGGGATTGACATTTGGAACCGAGGCCAACAATGGATGTTTTTATAAGGTTTTAATCGCCCTATAGATAGCTACGAAGAACAATGAAGGGGGAAAATAACAACGAAATACGAGCGGTGCCTTCAAACGGCAAAACTTGAAATCAATTAGTAATAATAATAATACTTACTTTACTTATTCAAAACGAGACGTCACTCCCGACAATAATCACCATCATCATCACGGAGCGAAAAAAGCGAAACGTGTTCGAAAACAAACGGACAAAGTAAAACAAGCACAATATTTTAGACCGTTTTGTTACACTCAGTGGAACTCATCCAAACGTGACATGTGGGTGCTATCAATTGCAGATATAATCCATCAATTATAATCTATCGATTCCTAGGTATTAGACGAGCTATAATATATGTTCATTAAATAAATCAACTTGACGAAAACGAAATCCAACTAATGATAATATTAGCGTCCAATGATAAACGTCACAACGGCAGCAGCCCAAACGAAAGCTCCACAGATGTTTAAGTGTAAAAGCCAACAATGCAAGGATCATTCGAACATCCAGGTCAGCGCTAAAACCTCAACCCTGAACGACCGATCAATCAACCTACTAACCAACCCATCAGCCAACCACTTCCAACCATCGACCATCACCCATCATTCGATCACCAAACCCAATCAACAGAGGACCCCAAACTCCACGACGTTGTCGTCAAATGAGAGTTCTCCGCACGTTAACGTGTCGCGCTGAAGTTGTGTCAAACTTGTTTATAGCTTTCCTGGTACCCTTCGATCGCATGAACACGGAAGATAAAACAATCACGGCAACACGGAAGAGTGGATGAAAAAAACGAGCGTAACGCCATCTGTTGGCAAACGAACAATTCTCTAAGGGTGTAAATTATGAAAGCAAAGCTTGCAAGATGTAGAAATGGCGATGGAGACGACAACGACGACGATGGCGACGACTGAATACAAATTCTCCGCAACAAGTTCGATTCACACCATCACGAGAACTTTGAGAAGGAATAGATACAATCACCACTTTTCCAGCAATGAAAACAATAATAATAATAATAATAATAATAATAATAATAATAATAATAATAATAATAATAATAATAATAATAATAGCATTATTAATCTTACCATTACTTTATTGTAATAAGAATAAGCATAAAGCACAAGGACAACAAGGTTCCATCGTAATCTTTCTATATATTATAATCGCATGTAAACAATTTAACGATCCATTAGCATTAGGAGTGTTTCGAGGTGCTCCGAGTAATCTTGATGATGATCCCAACATGGTGAATTACAAGGGAAGTGATACAGCTCCATCCAAATCAACATCAGTGCATGTGGTTACTTACGAATGCGTGCGTATGTGTGAATATATATAAATACACACAAGTATAAATAGGACCAGTAATTTCCACCTGTGCCAAAAATATCCTTTTACCTGGATTACTGAAGTTCAACAATCAGCACAGACATTTATACGTGTCATCAGCATCACAATCATCACCACCTTCTTCACCAACAAATGACGTCATTCATCATCGTCATCCTCATATTTTCGAAATGGAAGGTCAATGAATAAGAATCCAGAAGTGAGGACTCCAAAGATCTAAGACGACGACGACGACGACGAAGGTGACGTTTAAGAATGGCGTCGTGAAAACACGTCATAAATTTGATCTGAATGTTTTTTCGCGCAAGCAGGACGCTAAAAAGTTGTAAGTTAACGTCAAGTTAGTTCAACAGGAACTGGGAATAATTACAAACAATCCTCGTTGTCATCATCATCATCGCCATCATAACCACTGCCATCATCATCATGACCGACCGTTGTTATCCCCGCCAAAGACGACTATTTTTAGCCAAAACCGTCATTGTCACAATATTATCATATCAGAATCATCATCACAATAGACATTCATTGTCTTCTTCCCCTCCTCATCACAGACTGTTGGACTGCAATTGTTGATGTTGTTGATCGGCAGGGAACGTCGACGGGGTGGTTTCGAATCCTGAAGTTGTCGGCGAAGTTGCAGACGTCGTTTCTTTCTCTGCAGGCACCATCTGCATAAATAATAATAATAATAAACAACAACAATAATAATAATAAACAATAATAATAATAATAATAATAAACAATAATAACAACGACCTCCGATATTTGAACCATAATTTGAAATTCGACTCGAGCCTTTACGAACTGCTCATTAATCCCATCGACGGCCGGCATTTCTTCCAGCCGACCGACGGTCGCCGAGCAAACGTTAATTAACATGTCGCTCGTGAATATGCAAAAAAGAAAATGTTAATGAGATGCTCAGAAATTTCATCAAAAACCTGTTGCAATTGCTGCTTCAGTTGCTGGATCTGCTGAGGCTGCTGCTTTGAGGACTGACCAGCAGTTGGCTGTGGGCTCTTGATGAAAATAATAATAATAATATTATTATAGTAATAATTAATGTTACTATGCATTACAATATTATATATTACTACAATAACAATTAACAACCGATAAAAGCAACACGAATATTACAAACAACAACCATCCCATCTGTACTTTGAGGACACCCCTTAGGTTGGTATTAATGAAATTATTACTTCATGCACCTATTACCTTATTTATTATTATTATTATTATTATTAATAAATATTGTTATTATTATTTACCATGCTCATGAAAATATATAGTTCAAAAAACTAATGTCTTTGACGACTTCTAATCCTGAACAACAACAGAGAGGAAAGCCACCCACTTTGCAGTCACTGACGACAGGTTCTCCGGGAGAGGATCCCTCCCCGTTGATGTTTGCGACCTCTGCATCATCAACCACCAGCATCCCATCTTCTGGCTCTGGTTCCTGGCAATTATTTAAATCAAATTCAAATGATCATAAAGCAGCAGCTCAGTGGCAACCTCATTATCATAATAGATACTGATAATAAATAATTAATACCATCTCCAACTTATCATGATTCATGTACGAACCTCGGGACAAAACTCGAGAGCTTTCGATAGAGTCATCCTGGCACTATTGGATCTTTCCAGGAAATATCTGAATGAGATAATGAGCAGGTCAATGAGGATGAGTCATGAATATGCATGAGCCTTGAGAGATAAACCAACCCATTTGATGTCTCATTGGACTGAGCCTGAGTGTTGGACCAACTGTATGGATACTGGGCACTACTTGAGTAAGGCCTCTGTAAGATTGGCATAAGCTACAGAACCATTACCACCTCCATCACCACCATAATGACCATCACCAATCATCATCACCATAGTCGTCGTCATCATCACCATCATCATCATCATACCCTCTCCAGTTCATCCTGGAGCCACTCCACAGCACCGATCCATTTCTTCCTGAGATCTGCATTCTTCATGAGGAGTTCTTCTGCAGCTCGACACCTGATGATGAAAAGAAGGTGATGATGATGGAGAAGAAGATTGTGATGGTGATGATGATGAAGAAGGTAGTGATGGTGATGAAGGATGTTTGATGGTGGCTATGATAAAATGACTTGGTCATTCTAACAACTGCTGAAGAATCCCAAGTAAAATGAAAATAATTGCCCAAAAATATGTTTAAATTCTGGAAAACATGATGTGGATAGTGAACAGACTTGGACAAAAGGTGCACAAGCATCTTGATGCACTGATAGGCCCTCTTCTGATGCTGACCCTTAGAGACGTGAATGGTGTCAAATAGACCGTCCCTCTCCTCTGTTATGCCTGGTTGACATGACAAAATGTTTATGAGTAAATGGTGCTCATCTCCACTTCATTCTTTCGCTCAATCACTCAGCCACTCATCCCTCCATCCAACCATTCATCCGTCCATTAACCTTTGAATGTGTTGTGTATCCTATGGTTCTGCCATGAGTCTTCAATCATGAGCATCTGTTGGAGAAGGTCCAGGTAAGGTCGGAGCTCGTAGGTGTAAGAATATGCCACCTGCAGGAGCAGTTCGTTCAGGATTGTTGATGAGAACTTGGGGTTTTCCCAGCTGCAGAACTGAATAGTTGGTGGAAACAAAACAAAATTACTGCAACAATAAAAACACGTGGCACGTTTAAATGCAACAAATGACGTCCAAGTTGGCTCGGAAGGTCGAGTTCCGCACACGATGGCAATGGCAACGGTCGCAACGTGTCGTGTTCAAAACCTAGCTTGCACCGGAAGAAGTGACGATTAAATGTTATGCATAAATGCCTCCTTATAGATGCTATGCACGCCACTGTATACATGAACTGCATTTACATTAAATTGAATATAAATATTCAAAATTTATATTGAAAAGAAAGAAAGAAAATATTCAGGAGTTTAGAGTTTAGTTGACTAAACAAAATCACCTTCAAGAGTTTGGTGGTTTCATCAATGCTGTTGCAGTCTTGCAGCATTTTCTTAACAAACCTTCAAGCAAATGAAATAAATGAACCAAGTGCAGTGACCAATATTGCAAATCAAGATGACTAACACCTGGATTTTTACAAACTTATTAACATATTGAATTTAATTTGAGCCAATAATAACTCTGCACAGAAATCAATTAATGGACAATGTGAACTCACGGAACTCCGCCGTAAAGGATTTCGGCCACGGCCGGTTGGATTTTCATCAGAGGCTGCTTCAGGCTCGGTTCTCTGTGAGGATTCGGCAGTACGGGCTTGCCCTGAAAAGGATCAGTCTAAAATTAGAGCATCATCGAAGAGTGAAGCACTAACGATATTTTTAGTCATACATTGCCAGGCAACTTATTCATCACTCCAAACATTGTAGAACGTGAATAACCTCTACAGAAGGACTCAAATTATAAGCTGAGTGCAAATTAAGTGAAGAACCTTCATCCTTTCAGCACATTATGCATGAAATCATCATGCACAGTATGCATTTCATGCACTCATTTCAAACTTACACTGTTGGACGAGTAGCAGTGTTCACCGACATCACAGCACCTGATGAGCTGACTGACGACAGAGAAGAGTTTGGTGAGCTCGGAGCACTGGTACTTGATCGGAGGGAGGCCACTATCTTCGAGGGCAATGACCATGAACATGTGGGGTACATTAAGGTTTAGAAGCTGCAGTTTCTGGAGAAGGAAAAGATTGGAAATGTCAATTCATGTTCAAGCTTCAACAGAAACTGAAAGAAAGACCAAATTATTAATGAATGTATAAAATCAGGAAATATTTTAAGCATCCTTTTCAGACTCAGGCCTTTAATAAGCAACAGACACATCACAATGGTGCAACCTTCTGTCAATATAAATCACCACCACCATCATCATCATCACCTCTGCAGGTCCCAGGTTTGAATAGCTGATGAAGAAGTGGAAGTACTGAGGCAGGTGTCTGCTGTGTTCGGGTACCTCCTTTTTGAGGAGCGAGAGAACAACAAGGAGGATGTGATCACTCACCGTCATGCTCGACTCAGAAGGAGGAAAGACTGAGCAATAAGCAATAAGGCACCTCATACTGAGTTTAATTGATCAATCAATCAATTACTTATTAATGGTTATTAGTCAACATTTCAAGAAATATTCCAACAATAAAAGAAGCCTTATCAATGCTGATGATGTTATTTTTCACTTGAAATCATGTTTTAAAGTAAGAGCACATATGTCATAATTTTATTTTCGAATGATGATGATGATGATGTCAGTAATAATGATCACGACCTACCTGGAGTCATGGTGGACGGACAAGGTCCATCCAGATGAGAGAAATGCGCCAGGAAGACCAGTAGTCTCATGAAGACATTTCGAATCTGCAGAATGCCAATCAAATCATGATGGTAGTGACGATGACAGCAAAGATATAGTCAAAGTTTGACTGACCTCTGTGTTGGGAGATTCCAGAAGAAACTCTGAGAACCTGGATGGTCTGTTGAAGAGGATGTTCTGGATGAACCAGTTGCGAACGTTCCTACTGTGTCTGAAGTACATCACCAGCACCTCGTGCCAGTCATTGGCAGGTCCCCTGAGGGAGGGAACAGGTTTAATTAACTAAATTATTGTAAATGAGTAATTTACAATCATCATCACACCCATACCTACCTCAAACTCTTCTTGGTGTGAAAGCCAATATTGAATAGGAACTTAGACACAAGTTGGACACTGCACATAGCCAGCTCTTCTGCTTCTGGTGACTGAAATGAATGGATTTGGTTGAATTGACAACAACTCGATTGAAGTACCTAAAATCAACTGTCCAATCAATCAAACACATCCGATCGACACGTTCGAGGTTTGAACGGCACGAACGACGCAAGGGGTTCGAGCACAAGTCGGCAGCTAGACTAACGAGGCGATCGTCCACGGGCTGAATGTACGGGATGTTGCAGACGAGGATCCTCTTCATGAAGCGGAAGTACTCTAGCGTAAACTGGTTGCGATTGTGCAGGAACCTGATGTTCTGCCTTCGAACGCACTGCTCTATCGGGGCCGGCATCTTCACGGCCTTTGCGACCTCTGCAGCAAAATGCAGTCATCGAGAATCATTATCGTCTCTGCCGTGCAGGCCGAGTCGTCAACAATTGATAATTCACCCGAGAGGTTGAGATCTTGGAAATGTTTGTTCATTTTGTCGAGCACCGAGGTGTCATCACGCTGACTGGCCTTTTCGTAGAACAAGATGTAGGCATTCCACCATCTCTTTTGCCTTCTGTACTGCATTCTAAGGTGGTCATTAAGCAACTAATCAGAGCTGGGTCAAAGCAAAACATATTTGTGAAATTTGAACAAATCAAACAATTATTTATGAATAAAGAAATAATAATAATAATAATAATATCATCATCACATTTCATTGAAAATCTTTATTGCTGTGGTATCATTAAGCATCAATTCATCCCCTCCCCATCATCGTCGTCGTCGTCATCATCATCATCATCATCACCACCATTGTTATCCTAATCATTTTGAAACCTTTTTAGCATGTGATCAAACACTTCTCCCATGTATTCTCCTCCAAAACAGTGATTCCTCATCTCCTCGTCATCATCCATTTTGAACTCTGTGACCTCGCCATCATCAAATTTGTACCACAATGGAGGCTGGTCTTTACCTCTGTATTGACATTAAATTGATATAAGATTACATATCCATTGGCACCTGACATACCACATCAAGTTTTTCCCTCACTGCCATCAACGAGCAAGTTCTACAACTGACCAACCTGTGCAGAATGTACGAGAAATAGTGACCCCCGCTGGCTTGTCCGCTGTGAACCACGACACCGACGAGGTTGTACTTGGTGCATTCATCCTCAGACTCCTCATCTTTTTTCTCCTCATTCTCGTCCAATATCCATTCACCTGGATTGAATATGAAGGTTTGCAGGAAAACAAAGAGAACACGATATTATGTTTATGCATTTGTGGGGGCAAAACATATTTGGATTTCCAAGTAAATTCAACAAACGAACCAACATGGAATAATAATGATTGACCTACCTTCAGCCATTGCGAGACCTTGCACGGTGTATGGCATCATGTCTAACTGTCTTGGAAACTCAAAATAGTCGTTGAACTTTATTGCACATTCCCTGGAAATAGCGTTGATTATGCCCGTCACCGTGGCAATGATAAAGTCCACCCAAAACAACAACAACAACAAACCTTTCCCAATCGTAGTCGAACCTCTTGAGCTGAATGGCAAGTGTTGGAGGCAGCTTCTTGATGCACAATCTCTTGACTGTGTCCACCTGTTTGGAGGAAGAGATCTTCTAGAAAGCCAAACAATGAAGCGGAGACACTGACTCATCAAAATTAAGAAAGCAAATGCAGGAAAACCGACAGCAGCAACGTCATAATAATAGCAGGAGAATGTAAAGGGGTTATAAATGAATCTAGAGAGCACCTTTTTGTTGCACTTCTCACAATGGTAAGCATTTGCACCCTCCAAAAGGTCACCCTTGACATACTGCTCAAGGGACTCCAGGAGGTTCTGCTGGTTCCTGATGTCAATATTTAGCACTGTGAAAGGCTCCTCCCTAGAGTATCTGTGGTGCAGAGATGGCAATTTATTGAAAATCTATTACGGGTGAATGGGTTAGAAAGATGCAACAACTAATTCAACTAATTGAAATCAAAAGGTTAACATGAGCAACCTATGAGGACAATCCCTGCAGATCTTTTGATCAGCAAATGAGCCTCCTAAAACCTGTCAAAATACAAAACAATCACTTGAAATGAGATGACAAAACTCATAATGCAAATAATGTCATGCTAATTTTTCAAAATTAATGTTGGTAGAAGTAGAAAACAAGAAGTAGAGAGAATCAGAAATTCCAATCAGAATTGAGATGTGAAGCGTCATGCAAAATGATATTTGAGCAAACGACGACATCCCATCACTCCACTCTGTCGACCTGTCCTACCTTAGTGAGTATAGGGGTGTAGCACAATGCTTTGAGGGCCTCGTCCAGACTGTCCACCAAGCTGTTGAAGAACTCGAGGGCATCGTGTTGCTCCCTCAAGTTTACTGGCTCGCCTTGTAATCTGCATAATAATTAATTTCTTACTATAGTATATTCAAGACACGAGCAACATTTTATAGCAAGATTATAAAATATAATCGCAAAAATATTAGTCATCCTATCAGGACAATTTATTGAAATATCAGGACGTTCAATCAATCAACCATGGAAATCTCACCTGAAGTGCTTCCAGAAGCCTCGTGGCACGTAGTACTGCATCTTACTGCAAGCCAGGTGTGCAAAGATGTACTGGACGTACTTCAACACCTGCACCGTGAGAGATCATTACAATCAATGAATCACTAGCATTACCTTTACCCACATCATTATCATCATCACCTTGAGATTATATTCTTTTCTCTCATCCGCCTTCACACTCAGTTTGTTGGGAGTGCCCTCGCTCTCCCTGCTCAGGGTGAGCATGGAACATGTGTTTCCAGTCTCCTCCATTGTTGGTCCTTCCAAGGGTTGCTAAGCAACAAAGAAACAAACCATAATCCACTCGTCAACCTCCGATAAAATTCTCAACAACAGTCGTCGTGAGGATGTAAATTTAGTTAATTAAAATTATTTGTTTATTGAAATCATTCCAATGGGTGGTTAGAAAATTTATCATCATCATCATCATCACAATAACCTCGAATTCCGACTTGTCATCCATTTCGTCGACATCCACCTGCTCGTCGATGGCTCCTTCTGCACTGAGGATGTAGTCTCTGATTGGTTCCACCATGAACAACTGAGTGGGAAAGAAAGTAATCATACTTCATCAATAATGAAGAAATATGCCTAAGATTGACTCAGCAAAAGATTTACAAAATGAATTTGCAATTTCAACAGTATTGGAATTTCTGAAGCAATAAAAAGCAGCCATTCATATTAAAATGTCATCCTCCAATCCTAATTAATGTTGGATTATTTTCTAGAATTAATCTTTAAAAGCTGCTCTACCTGTTGTATGACAGAGTTCATGTAGCAAGTAGCCCCGGCATTCTTCAAGCCCACAAACCCGTTGTGGGGTTTCGGTCCGATAGGTGGTATGTACTCCCACTCTGTCAAGGGTATCTCGTTGCCTGGCAATAAATTAAGTCATCATTGTCGTTGTCATCCATACTTTCAACTTTTGTTGGTATCCAATTTTGCACCATTACCCACCTGAATAGAACATGCTGGTGAGCATCTCGGACAGGGACTTGAGATTGGGCAGGCAGGCGGTCACAAGGCCAACAAGGAGTTCAAAGGCCGCCTGCATGGTTCGGGGGGTCGTGCAGATGGGGGTCGTTCGGTCGAGGAGCTGAGCATCACCCTGGCTCTTCTCAAACTGCATCATGACCTTAGAGGCTGTGAACAAGAAGTCCTCCACAAGTTCCTGCAATGACATTGAGACCTCACACTCATGAGCAGCCAATTGACATCCATGCATAAAAATCAGCATCATCACCTTGATGAGGTTGTGCCCATTGGGATCAGAGCCAATGAAGTGCTTCTTCTGACTTGATTGGAAGAGCACCAGTTCCCTGATGATGCTCAGGTGACCCTCGAGAAGGGGTTCGTCCAGGCCCACCGATCCGTTCTTTAAAGCCGTGTTCTGGCAATGAGATAACGGATGTAGTTATTGCAGCTTATAATTTAATTATTATTCAAAGTACTAATTTATATTCACCCTGATCTTCTTGAGCCATGCAATCTCTTGGTTGAGAAGAATGTCCACCTGCTTCAGAGGTATGTGACTGTTGCATGCGTAGCCGAGCAGCCTTGAAAGTCACGAACGACAATATATAATTAACCCGAATTATTATTTTGTATTTCAAGCAAAAATAAAGCACTCTTTAAACAGAAAAATCAGAAATTTAAAATCGAAATGGAAGCGGCCTCGGACACCGACCTGCACAGGAGGGTGAAGTACTCGGGTGTTTGAGTGGACGGGTCTTTTGGAGATTCCTGAATAACAATAATAACAATAAATAATGAGTGTTAATAATAATCATCAATAATAATAGCAATAAATAACAATAATTAAAATTGGATGTGTTTCCTAATTATCAACATCATTGTCATCCATATTTTTACTCACTGAGAGAAGGGTGAACAGAAGGGTGATGAAATACAGGAGGAGCTTGTAACCCCCACTGCAACACGTAGCCATCAAATAAAACTGCTCCGATGCACAAGTCCTTATGGCTCTGAATGGGAGAATATTGATGTTAACAGGCTAATTTATCCACTGATTTCAAACAAGTTGAAGTTATTTAACTAGCCTTTACATAATAGACTTTAAATAACTAGCGTTAAAGAGATGGCCAATTGGGAGGAGTTCATGCATACTCACCCATTTTTACAGACCAATAGCAAGTTGACTATGAAAGTCTGCCATGCCTTCTCTTTGCAGACCAGCTCAATGGAGTCAGGACAGAGGACAAGACAAATGGTGAGCACCTCCAATGCTTCCTTGCTTAAACTGACATCATCTTGATCCTGGTCCTGGAATAAGATCACTCACTAACGAAATATTAAGAGATTTTTAACCTTTTTTTTCAATAACATCCCACGATTATTTAATCTCAACGAGGGAACAAAGCTCATTTTAAATGGCTGCCCACACAATGGTTCATCTACAAAACTAGTGGACATTCCAATAAATCAATGAATACATTCCTGACCATCATCTCATGATCTCCATCCATGCCAGTATGGGTTGGACTTTCAGGGAGCCTGCTCTCCGAGGGTGACCCGGTGGGAGTCTTAACGAGGGTTGGTTCACCACTGGCTGACAAAGCAATTTTCTGGAGGGCTCTGATTGTCATATGGTCAGGAAGCACACCTGTGATCTTCAATAAAATGGATATAAGTAGTTAATAATATCAACCAAACTAGAACAACGATGAATGTTTAGCAAAAGTCTAAGCCAACTTAAAAAATCAGATCCCACTTAGCAATGATAACTAATGCTGACAAACCCTGAAGGAAAGAAACTGCCCCAATTTTAAGGCCACACTCCTCATGACCGACTCCATCGGACTGGGAATACTCTGGAGTGCTTTTTGGAGGAGGACGGCATGAGCGTGCATGCTCGTCGTCACGGAGATGGGGCCGGCATCGTTCTGCATCACCTCGGCAACCATCTGAACATAACCATGACCTATGGCTGGTAGGAGGAGCTTGGTTATTTTTAGACACGTCAGGTAGGCATTCCTATGGAAAATGGAAATGGATCCGTCCGAATCTCCCGTTCGAAAGCAATAACATCGGGTGATTACATAATAGTGACTAAGAATAATACACGACAGCACAACAAACCGCAACAACACGATCGCTTAAATCACTTGAGCTTATCATTTCATAATTGTGGCATTTCATCACCTTTTAGTGCATTGGTCCACCTCCTGCAGGAAGCTTTCGCTTGAAATTATTTTCAGACACAGTGGAATCCCTCCACTGAGGATGAAATTATGCTGAAGTAAAATATTCGTATTAAGTAATTATGAAGTAACGACTTCGGTAATTTAAATTCATCGACAAGTTTACGGATTATTAGGTTATTAAGTTACTGAAAAAGCATTATTGCATTACTCTCGACAGTTATAAAAACGGCTTACCTGGAACTCCCAAGTCTCGTCGGAGGCAGCATTGTAGGCAGGCACGAGCATCGAATGAACGACATCGAGGTTGTACAGCACCTGAGTTCACGAGGCGATAAAAAGGTCGATGTAATTGTTACGTTGTTATAATTAACAATTAAACCATTACAGAGCTGCCAACTAAATTCAATCGCAGGCTTTCGATCGAATCACCTGCGACGGACTGGGTCCGAAGAACGAGGCCTCGAGATTGGGTGCGATGTCGAGGGGCTTTTCGGACGGATTGTGGTTGACGTGCTCCGTGCACACTTTTCGCAACTTCTCCACCGCCTGGAAGTCTGAATTGTTGGAGTCAGATACGTGCATCGTTCGACGAGTAGACGGAATAATGTTCAAAGTATTACGAGCAATGTATTAAAATATATTCGGCTAGTTTTACTTCATTTGTACGCCTAATCGGGTAAATATAACCGACGATAGGAATGTTTAGATGCTTAAAATAATGAATTATGATAATGAGGAATAATTCAAAACCTGCAGGCATGAGCTTCAAAATATCTCTGGCACATTCCCTCAGCATAGGCATGTCCAGTTGACACCCCATGTCTGCCAGATTGAAGAGGAAGTTCGTATACAACAGCTTGTTGGCCAGCAACTGTTAGTGAAAATTAATTATTTCTAAGCACTGTCAACTTCTAACTAATTCCTGTAATAAATTATTTTTTAACAACAACAAGGCACGACAAGTACTCGATATAACTTAATTTTGCATGCATTTGATTTACTTTATTCAAAATTATAGAACTGCAACACCATATGCAAAATTTTGGTTTGGATCTGATAAATATCCCTAATCATAGAGAATCATAGAAAACCATCCTTGTCCATCAGCAACAATCACTGACCACTCCAGGCAGACATCCTTCAGCTTCAGCATTTGGTCCATCGTAGACGTTGTGCAGGGATCCGGTGGAACTGCCCGAACTGCTGTCCGGACTCGAGGGGTTGTGCATGCCGGCCTGGGTCAGCTTCGCCGTCAGTTGCTGCAAGGAGACATCCGAGGTGATGATAATAACAGCACCGAATGTTGCGAAAGGAACAGGAAAGCATTTACGTAGTGACACTAGTGATCAGTAGCATAATGTCGGTGATGTCGGTTAAGGCTCACCATTTTGTCGTGAATCCCAAGCTGAGATATGAGTTTGCGATCGTTGCACGGATCGATCATGTCACCGTTCAAGTACAGCTCTGCCTTTATGTTGCTCATCTTAATCCTAAGGGAAAGGTGAACACAATTAACATGTAATTTTAAACAATTATAACAGTTGCCGACAATGGTTACCTGTTAACGAACTGCCTCCTAACGACCCCGATGGTTTCGTTGGTGTGCGACCAAAGTTCGATGTCCTCAGACTGTCTGCCCTGATGAAGCAGTCTGATCAAGAGGGACACTTGCTTCCCCCTGCTTGCCCTGTTTAACAATGGATATTAGCATGAGTGCAAATGACAGACTGCAATATTGTAATTATGTAATTAACAGTCATTAAATAAAACTATGTAAAAGTGAATTAATACTTGCATCAAATTTCTTATTCTTGCAAAACTAATGATGATACATATCCGTTAAGCAAGAATAAATTATGATAATTCATGGCCAACCTATGGAGGGGAAGGATGGCCCTCTCCTCGGTGTATGCTTCGTCGCACTCGGCAATGTAGACCTTGAGTACGGTCAAGATCCTGATCATGCGATTGGCCTCCATTTGAATCTGGGCCAAGAGCGTGTCTTGTTTCGGGTCGGTCTTGTCGTCCTCTGATTCAAGACCCGATGTCTTGTTCTTCTGAAGGGCACAGACAGTGTCGTACATGGCTTGCAATCTGTTCATGCAGTCCTGCATGAAGTCCTCATGGATTTCAACCTGAGGTGATGGTTATCGTAAATTACAAAAATAATCATCATTTTATCGGTCACGGCCATTATCTTATTCTCATTATATTTCTCATCATGTTCATCACTTCATCGCAATGTTCCTCCACACAGTGTCAGTTACCTGTTTGACTTGCAGTCTGACACCGAGGTTTGTGTAAATGTCCTTGAGGAGAAGTATTCCCTTTTCTGCCACCTCATCGGGGCTGAAGGAGACCACCTAGATAAACAAGCACATCATTCAACCGATAAAATTGCTTCGTCTAACTATCTAATTAAATTATGATGTTGCAATAGTTCTGTATTCAATAGTGAATTGTAACCAAAGTATTACGACAGCATGTCGTGGTGTCACGATGTAATAACAAACGATAATGAAAACGGTTTATTACCCTCCACAGGTATTCAACTCCGATGAGGTTGAGGTCCTCCAAAACGTAGCCACCCCTCCTCTTTTGGCTGAATTTGCCCTCCTTGCAGTTGACGTGACGGAAGAACCTTTCGAAGCAGCTGATGGAAATATGGAGACAACAGTCGAGATGAACCAAAGAACGTTGTCGTCAACCAGTAGCAAGTGCCAACAGCAATCGACAATTTACAATAACCAACACATTATAATTGCATTTTTAATAATCACAATAAATTATTATCTTTCATGGCCGCTCCAATAATACATAACGAGTCTAAAAATAATCTTCTAAAGAAATCTTTATCCTCCTAATATTCTCATTGGACGAGGCAAACGAACTCACATCATTCCACTCTCCGTCAACAAAGAAGGATCGAACTTGAGAATGTACTGCTGGAAAAACTCGTTGGTGATTTCTGGATCGAGATCTGGCTCGTCACCCATCAACTGTGTAAACAGATTAATCATCATCATACATTGTTGTTGCTTTGATGAACAAATAAGAGAGGTAGTTAGCATGTTCTATGATCATAATCATGCACACATGATGACAGTCATACAACAACTGCAGCTGACAGACCTTGCTGTACCATTTGAAGCAATTCTCCCTGTCCGAGGGATAAACGGCATTTTCGGCCAGAGTCTTCCAGATCTGTTGAATATTGAAATAACAATAAAAATGCATTATTTAAACATTCTTGAAAGTCTAACTGAAACACAGAATGTAGATTAATTAACACGTGTGCAAAGCACGAACCTATCCAATGTGATGCATCTATAAGTACAATTATTTGTAATTGTTCATTAATACTAATAATAATATCAATAACTAATAATAATAATAATAATAATAATAATAATAATTGTGGAGCAGGCACAACAGCACATTGCATAACGACACAAAGAGTGGTTGGTCTCACCTGATTGGCTTGTGGTTTACAGAGCCAGAGGTGGCCATCCTTAAGGAGGAACCTAAGAAACCTCAGCCTCTCGTTCACCTGTTGGTTGTGATTGAACCTTCCGTCCGGAAAGATGCCGTTAGGATCTTCGTCCGGGTGTTCTGCGATTTGGATCGAATGAGACCGCGACGATTTTAGAACCGACTTCGGAATTTATTCGCTCGGCAAATATTTTTTTTAAGACGATCTCCGTCGTGGTTTCACGAATTTGGAGGATCCAACGAGGATTCGATGAGCAATTAAAAAATAAATAAACAAGAGTTAATTTGTGTGGAGCTTTACATGCGGCATCAGAGGTGCCTCGGTTCCTGGACACGACTCGGATTCTTTGGATCCTCGACTTCCACAGCATATAATTAAAAAACCGAGCCATCTTTGAATCTAAAAATAGCCAACCTTTAGCATATTTCCTGGCTCTCTCCATGTACGAGTCGAGACTGTCAGAGACGAGCATGACGATGGTGAACTGAGTGTGCAGGTTGTTGATGACTTTGTTCCTGTAGTTCATTTGCATGGGCCTCTGAGAGTGAACATAATTATGAGGAGCCTGTAATGAATGTTCATCAACATAATTCGTGCAACCCATTTCAGTGGTGTGAAAGCTAAGCTAGCAAACAAATTAGCATAACGTGTAGTTAGCGAAAGCAATGCCGATAATTTAAGATGTTTCTGGCACGACCAACTCTCTATTTTTCTAATCTTTTATTAACTTATCATCACCATCATCATCATCACCATAATGATTTTAAACCATCATTAAAAAAAAAAAACCAATTTAAACAGACTTCAGTGAACAGCTGACAGATCTCCCTGATCTGCTTGAGAGCCGGAAGAACCATTCGGTCCTTCTTCAACTCCTCCACAAACTTGGACACCCATGTCATCTTCTGACTGTCTCTATCCTATGGGTGAGGAGAGACATTTAAATGTTGTTGATTGATTGGAAATAAATTCTTATTAACATGTCTGCATAAATTAATGCCCATTAATTTGGGCTTGGTTATTACGAAAAGCAGACAGACTTTTTTTTGCCTAAATGTCATATCGATCAGTAATCTACGCAGAGCAAATAAAATCAAATCCATCCACCTGAGAAGAAACCTGGGAGCAACTGTAGTCGAGAATCTTGATGTGGGCGACCAAAGCCTGGTCCATTATGTCGGTGGAAACGTCCTCGCTCTGGGCAAGATTCCACAGAAGGCCTAGTACTTTGTGAGCCATGATGCCCTCCTTATCATCCTCGGCGAGGCGTCTGATCAGCTCCAGTAACTTCTCTCTCTGCTTCTTGGTAGCATGAACCCAGCTGCCCTGAAGGAAGAATAAGAGAAGATGAACCTTAGCAACATTCTTGTCATGGAGATGGCTTAAGTGGAATTAATGGAGTAATGTTAGCAAAGATGGCCAAACTAAGGAGAGATTAAATTACAAGCACGCAGTTAAAGAACGAGGTGTCAGAAATTATTTGTGAAAGCAACAACTGTTCGGCATTTATTGACTCGCAGACGAGGTCACCAACTTGGAAGCATTCAAAGAGGTGGTCCAACTGGTTCGGAGTGAAGTCCCAGGCAAGTTTAGCAAGGAGGTCGTGCACGTTCTTCACGATGGCCTCGTGCTTGCCAGTCTGAAAATCGAACAACCCACGATGAAGGACTCAGGTGAAATAAAAACATCATAAATGATTCTTATATAAAATTTATTTAATATAAAATATATATAAATATTATATTAAATGTATTATTATATTTTGGGTATATATATATATATATATTATATTACATAAGATAACGTCATAATAATCACAGTTAATCTAATTAACCAAGAATTGCACTCAACAACCTGTGCCTCCCATATCATGTCGAGATCTTTGGTTGTGAGGGCCTTTTCCTTTATCATAAATCTGATGATCTTCTCCAGTTTTTCCACATATTGCGGCTGGTGGAGGCTGTCCCTCAGGACGATGGAGAGGACATTGTTGCTCTCAATCCACTCCTGGACAAATGTGGACGACAAATGTGATCGATTGCGACGGTACGATCGAACGGCAGTTGCAACAATGCCTCGGCAGAATTAACGAATATTGGCTCTGCAAGCAAACTCACTCTGGAAACTTAAACTGGCTACAACAGTAGGTAAAAATACGAACAATTACTATTCCAATGTGACGGTAATGTAACGACACCAACAACACGAATAATTTCAACTGCACTTAATCTAATCCGCCTTAACAAAGATAGAAGGTTGCTGCTCGACATGATGTTATCCACTGCCACAATCATTTCGAGCAACAGCTCGAATCAGATAGACGCGGTCATACGAATGCTTACTCCGAGAAAAATCGCAAGATCGATGGGAATGAATAAATTAATAAATAATGCATTAGCATATTTAATCAGAAATAATGAACATTAACGGCTATCTTCTCTGGAGTCAACCAGTCGTCGAAATCGGCAGGGCCGTGTTTGTTGATGCCGTAGGAAGTGCTCGTGATGAGCTTGTTGATTTCGTTGAGGGCATTCATTTTGCCGTTGAATGATGAGATTTGAAGCAGTCTTCAACACAAGAAATTGGAGAGCTTTAAAATACTATTGATAAGCCAAGTCGATGATGATGTCGACGTCGCTCACCTGAGAATCACCTGGAGTCGAAACATCTCCAATGTCCTGACTTTCTCCTCCTGGTTTGGCAGTCTGACCACGAGACACTTGATGGAGTTTATGATGTTTGAGAGGGTGTCATTCTTTGCCTCTGCCTTGGATTCCTTCTTCAGCTCCTCATCAGTCAGATTTTCAAGATACTGCATGACTGCACCCTGGAAAAACATGGAGAATGTTTGATGGAAACTTCTCAATCTCCAACCAATAACTTTGGATGCATGGAAATTCTAGCTGGAAGCTGGTTACACATGAATGATGATGATAAATATAATGAAACTGGGTTTTATATCAGGATTTGATTCTTAACAATGCTAATCGAGAAAATGTCCTGAACTAGCCAATAATCATTTGATGATTGATTGATTGACTAACATCATGGATCGATTGAACAACTGATCAAAGACTCACAACTATGGGGATGAAATACTTCTGCAGAGTTTGCACGGTCAACACTTCGGCACACAAGCCAAAAGGTCTGTTAAAAATAGAATTCATGAAACTCATGACTGAACTTTTTGAGCAAACGAGTGAATGAGGAAACTACCTGATGAGTGCAGCAATGACTGGAATGGAGAGATTCTTATTGAAGCGATCCAAGAGGATCTTGAAGCCTCCCAAGTATCCAAACAAGTTTATCAGATCAACAAGCCAACCCTGTAACGAAAGGTCGAGGTGATAAATATATTTTGACCACTAATAGTATTACTATTTTATTGTTGCAAGAGCGGTAGCATTTCCATTACAAAAGTTAAAATTCCGTAGCTTAAAGAGATTCGAATAAATAAATGTTCATCAAAAGCAAAGCTTGACGATGCCAATCAGACGCTTTGAATGTTGTAAAGTTGCAATCATTATGATGGCTGTAGTGCTGCATAAGGCATTCATTTCCCTGAACAAGTTAATTAATCCTGATGCTACATTGAACAACAAGAAGTACTGCACATCAAATAGTTTTCAAATAACAGTTTGTTAAAGTTCACTCGAGATGGCTTATTAACATAGTCATCACTTCCTTGCTTTTCCCCCATGACTCGACAATTAACATAAAGACAGACCTCACAGTGGTCACAACGGTCACCAACCCGAGGAGATCTCTGATCGAGCGACGACTTGGCATAAACCTCCTCCCCGCCGAGGAGGCCGACGGACTGCAGCGAGAGTCTCTCGGCAGGTCTCGTGGCATTGAATAGATGAAATCTGGACGGATGAATTAATGATCGGGTGAAGATTATTTCGACAAGTATGTCATATTAATTGTTAATGAGGCTTCATTCGTTGTTGTCATTGTCATCAGCATCATCATCATCATCATTATTATTATTATTATTATTATTATTATTATTATTATCAAGCAACCTTGAGTTTGGATTGAACAATATGGCCAGCAGGTCAAGCAGAGGAAACCAATCCTGATCCAGTTTCAAGACACAAACTTCAATGAGCTTCTCAGAATTTTTCAGAATGCATTTCTGTTGCATTGATAATGATCATTACCACAATTAGTTTAGATAGTGGGGAATATTTGATGGCAATTATAAGCAGCATCAAATGAAGTTGAGAAAGCTGATAATAATAACAGATGCAATGGTGATTGTTTCAACATTTTGCGATTCAAGTTTAACGTCAACCAAGAGCAATGCAATCTTCACAAATACAAACTAAAACTAACCTGTATCTCGAATTTCCAGCCGCTGACGGCCTCGTCCGTAAGAATCTTGTTGAAAGAGATGGTCAGACCCTCCCTGAAGAATCTTTGACAAGCTTCACTTCTTACATCAAGGCCTAATATTCAAAGAAGAATATCATTGATAATGCATTAGCATGGCAGCATTCATCATGGCTAATAACGAGATAATGGCTGAGTTCATTAACTACAGGCTCACTTCAGTTCAGTGGTTTGTATATCATAAAACTAAAAAGGAAGCTGAAATTAAAATGACTAAATGCAATTGAAATGAACAATTACAATTATTTAAAAAGGACTAACTTACACCTTTGTAACTTTTACAAATTATGGGTTAGAATGAATCATAAATCACACTAATGACTGAATAACATGATCGTTTTCAACAGACACCAGTTCTCCCTCCTCGACCACAAGCACCATTGAACTTATGAGGTCAAATTAAATGCATAAGAAAAATGCATAAAAAACATAAAGATGCAAACTATGAAATTATTTTGACTGCAGGAATGCAAACCTCTGAGCTAACTTATACGATCTTTCCTTCGACAAGAACAATTTCATTCGAGATATTTGCATTTTAATTAAGAGACATGTCGTGAATTATTTTAGTTATTCCCCATACTTCCCCAACTTCCCACAAATCCATCACCTCTTCTGCAGAGATCAATTGAAGCATCGAGCAGGATCTCCAGTTCTCCGTTGTGAAGCACAGGCACCACCCATCGTGGTCTGTTGATCATTTCGTCCAGCCTGGCGAGTTCCGCGTGCGGAAAACTAGGTTCGTAGTCGTCATTTCCGATGCCGCTCGATTCTCCACCAGAAAAATCGGCTTCGTGAGTCGGGGTTGCCGTGTTGTCGATGCTCGTGTCCGTGCTGTGGTTGCAGGACGAAGCCTCTGTCGTACTGCTGTCGAGGTCGACTGGTGGAGGAGTCACCACTTGTTGATGACCTGAACCGCTGGCATCGTCGGTGATCTGATTCGGCAAAGTGGGAGCGGCAGGCGGATTCGCTCCAGCAGGTTGGTTCTCCTCGACCAACGAGGTCGGGATGATCTTGCTGGTATCGCTACCGATGAGAGGAGATTTGGTGACAACAGTCATCCCAAGTTGAAGTGAGATATTTTTACCTGTTGAAGACAAGTATATTCTATTCAATGGTTAACTGACTTACTTTCAGTTACTAAATCTGTTAGTAAAAATGACAAAGCTTGATTAAAGCAAGCAAATACTCCTGATCCTAAACTGGCTCAGTTTCATTTTTATATTTCCAGGCAAACTGACATTTAAATTGTAGGATATGTGCAAATATTCCCACAGCTCTCAGAATTGATGTAATGTGTGTTAATTCTTCAAAAATGTTGATTTACTAGTTGTCTATAGAGGTTATTAGAGTGGTTACACAGATCTTGGTCTTCTTAACCATTATAAATAATTGTTATGTTATAATATCTGAAGTTGGGTTTGTCTCAAAAGTACTACTTAAATAAGCTATATCTTTTTTTTAAAATCACGAAAAATTTATGAATTACATTAAAAATATTATGCCTAAATCTGAGAACAAAGATAACTCTAATTTTTTTGAGACTTCAAATTTATGAGATGAAACTGAAAGGTATTTCATATACATCTCATAAGTTTCGTATTGTTGCCAAATTTACTGCATATAACGCTGTTAAGCATCATGAAATAAAAGTTAAATATATTTGGCATAGTTTTATATTATAATTAGCAGAACTTAGCTCGCAAACGAGAAAAATCTGATGTCAAAACTTTTTACGCAGTGAAAACTCACCCGAAAACGAGCCTCGACTACTTTTTGAAATAAAGGAAACGTCTTGACAGTTGCTCCGAGTTTACTAAACAAAATAGAATTACATACAATGGTTGGTAGTCTTAACTATTAAATCTCAGATGATATAGGTATAGAAATATGGCTGCCGGCAAATTATCTAAGAAAATGTAAATAAAACGTCTCAACCTCAAGTACTTAAGTATTTTCCTCACCGTTTTGAAGTTTATTTATTAAGTAACATTGAAGGTTGACGCCTAGACTCAGGATGTGAAAATATTTAACACTACATGAAAAAACAAAGAAACTCATGAACCCAAACGCTCTAATAGTTTTAATAATAAGCGTACCAGACTGCGTTACTGATTTCTCGGAAAACTTCTAGGAAAATCTTACAATTTATAAATCATAAATTAAACAAGATTCTTTTTAAATTCTTTATTAAAGTACAATTGAACTAAGTTGTTCCGACAGCATTTACCAAATGAGATAGATGACCTCAGGAAATATTTTTAGTAATCGTCTTCTACGGTGATTTTATTCGATGTCTTATTTTTGCTCAAGTTCGATGTGGCACAAATTAATTTTTCGTCTGTAGTTTTGTATATATCTCTTGCTTTGATCTTTTTCTTCGAATGCTGGCTGGCAAATGCGGTTTCGTCAGTCATTCCCGAAACGTCCCAAATTCTTAATGTCCCATCGTTCGAACCACTGAAAAGCATTTCTCCAGTCAGCTGAAAACATAAATTTGTTAGTGAAATTTGTGATATTGTTCCGTTAATAACATTTTTTTTGTCCACGACTCCAGTCATGAATCAATAAAGCACCGGTTGTCATCCAAACAGTTCTATAGCATAGAAACGTGGCACATTAGAAAACTAAATCAGATAAAAATATTAAAATCTAAAATAAATAAATAAAAATTAACATTAAATTATCATTTCTCCCCAAAATTCTATTTCTAACCAAAATGGAATTGATCGCAGATGAATGGCCTTTCAAAGTTCTCTTCAAAGTTCCTGCTTTGCTATCAAAGCACCTAATTGTACCGTCTCCACATCCTGTAAATACTGAATTAGGAAATTGAAATATTTATATTTTTAATAGCGATTACAACTAATTATAAAATAAACGGGATAGTAATTATTTTAATGGTATAATTAAGTAATGTATTAATACATCTATAATATATACAAGTACATGCATGTGCCATAAACAATGACTTGATTGCATTAACAGTAATCATTTTTAACCTGTCCCATCATCATAGGCAATGCAGGTCACAGAGTGTTCATGACCAGAGAAGGTTCTAGTGTTGTGAACCAAGTCTATGATCCAGGATTTCCCTGTTTTGTCTGAACTTCCACTGTAGAGCATCTTGCCCTTTATCTGACACCGAGCGAATTTCTCAATATGGCTTTATCATGTAATAGTATGCCAACTAACTTTCATCACAAGAACGATTGCATTGAGGCAATAAATTATTCAAAGTGATCATTTGATTCAAACCGTCAAACAGATGACAGAGTTTGAGTGTCCTTCAAAAGTTGCTACCAGCTGGCCTGTAGAAATGCTCCATTTCTTGATCGTCTTATCCATTGAACCGGTGAACACGTGAGCATTAGAGCTCTCAAGCACCAGGCAAGTTATGGCATCTTGATGCCCTGTCAGGTGGTACAAACGTTGGCCATCATCGGCGTTCCATATGATGGCCGTATGATCAGAGGATCCGCTTATCAATATATCATGATCTGTGGTTAATTTGAAAATAATTTAAAGTCGTTTATCAGACAAACATGTTGAGGAACTAATTTCTAGTTGTGTTATTAGTAATTAATTATTACATTGGATTAATTGGTAATAACTCCTTACACTGGATGCTGCCTCCGTCAAAAACGTTGTCCTCTTCAGAAGGTCCTGAGTCCTGATGAGGGGCGTAAGCAAGCGAGTAAACCCCAAGTTTATGGCCCCTGTAGACTATGATGGTTTCTCCACTTTGGAAGTTCCATTTAATAATTGTTTGGTCGTAGCTACTGCTGTACAGGTAATTACCTCCAACTAAAATTCTGAAAGGTATTATTATTAAGTGATTTATTAATAATGTGATTTCGGTGAAAAACGAGTTAACTTATGAATTCAACTTGTCTTCAATAAAAAATTATACGAATTTAGAATATCAAGGGGCTTACTGACAGGAATAGGGGAGCACTTGCGCGATGAGTGGATGTCATTTGGGGACGACAGGGGAAAAACAGAAGCCCCTTAACTTCTGTTTACCCCTCCCCTCCCCTGAGTAGCTGTTGCCCTCACTTACTTTTGATAAGAAGCAAAACATAAATTTAAAGGAGGTCCTCTCATCAGGTTTGTTTGTATTTACAGACTCTTAAGTGTAGCGACAGCGGCATTGACGACGAGGACGAGTTCGCTACAAAGTTTATTTACAACAACGGTAACAATTCTTCGACTGACAACATAACTGCTGGAGTAGCAGCGTAGCGACGTAGCGGGAAGAGTA